>JAQGBD010000615.1:0-26681 GCA_034698165.1 Punctoribates punctum | reverse complement strand
CAAATGAATAGAATCTGAAAACAAGTTTTATTCTGTTTCTAAATGAAGAAAAAAATTGAAAAGAGTTATATTTTACAGCTTTTAAGCATTTCATGCCTTTCATGATACATGAAAATTTTCCGCGGGAGTCAAGATTCTAGACGGGATTCCCACTCCTGCCCGGCACTAAAAAGCTGTCTCCCAATCCTGCCATATTTTGAGAATCTGTCGGGATTCCCGCTGGATCCCGAGAAAACGGGACACGAATTCGGAGCCTAACTCAAACTCCATTTCTTACTTAATCAGTTTTCCTGAGTAAATAATTTTCTAAATACATTTCTATTTGACAAGAAATCAGGAAAACAATCAATAGATTTATATCAAATATTAATTGAACTCCAATTCAGAGGGAAAATAATTATTAATTTTTAAGTAAAAGATATAATAAAGGGTTTTATGATATGGATTCAGTTGTTTAAAATTAAACATAAAATTCTAGTAAAGTAAAGTTTTAGTATTAGAGCAAGATTATACCAAATCGAGAGCTCATGCGTAAAGTCCACAAAATTCTGGAGAATTCCCATTGAATAGCATTGAGTGGAGGTATAGAAAAATCTAGAAAAGTGTGGAATCCCTTCACAACAGTATATAAGGCGAACACTCTTTGAGCGCAATCAATGACTTAATATTTAAACGATTCAATTGAAAACGAAAAAAAAATTTCTTCTAAATTAATAAGTGTTTTATTTGATGTCAAAGTCTTGAACTTTGTTTAACTCTGAATTAAATTTATCATAAATTGAGAACCAATTGATTTGTTCCCAAAAAAGATGTTTTTTAGCGAAGTTTTTCCTCGCAAGAGATACAGTGAACACATGTTTGGAGACCTTGATTGGGATCTATGGAAACCAAGAAAACGTATTCGATGGCCAACAAATGATGAGGAATGGCTATCACTGGTATTGGATCCCAGGCCTCCTATCACTGACAAATCACTGGGAAAGATCTCACAACAAATTGAATGTTTGTCACCGAAGAAGAATTGCGAGAAATTTTCAGTTATAATACACTCAGAAAATGGTGACAAAAAAATGACAGAAATTGGTGCCAAATATGACAAATCGATTTGTCATTCGAAATGACAATTTTTTGTCATTTATTTTGTCACGGATTGTCATTTAAATGACAATTTTTTGTCATCCGATTTGTCATCCGATTTGTCATCCGTTTGGCATTCCTTTTATGACAATTTTTTGTCATCCGATTTGTCATCCGTTTGCCATACATTATGTGACGAAAAACGTGTCATTTTTAATGTCATTTTTATTGTGGAATTTTTAATACAATAATATTTTATTATACATTTCTGGAAATTCGAATTAATAAACAATAATAAAACAATTTGATTATCAAAACCATTGACATAATTATTCGAAAATCAATAAAATTATGAAAAATGATTTCTATCACAAAAAATAGATTAATTTTCAAAATGAGATTAAAATTTGTTATTTGAAGAAATCGTTGATTTAAAACAGAAATTCAATTAAAACTAATTCAATCCGTCGATTATAATAGAAATGACGAAAAGATTTAAATCTTTTCGCCAAATAATGATATATTGATTCCTAATTGATATTTAATATATGAATAATTGTAAACACTTATAGAAAGAAATCATCAAATTTTCATTCATTACAAAGGTATTGGAAATAATATATAATTAAATTTTGTTTGAAAGCAAATCAAATCACAACTCATTCACAATATAATTGAGCGAAAGTTTTAAATCTTTCGCTCAATTAAAATGATCGAGGTATATAACCATAATATGTCAACTCATTGTATGGATTCAGTTGCGACGGGTTGTCTTCTGTCCACACACTATACGAGGCCACAATTAAGCCGATAATCAAATGATTTGGTTATAGGCAATAAGTGCTTTCATTCAATCTCTGAACACATTGAAAGCATTGAAGGCATTGCATACAAAGCAACACCTGACAGCACACCTGACGTAAGAGTCATTCATATAAAATGTCTCAACAAACACTTGTCATTTTTTTGTCATCTGAACTCTTGATTTGCCACACATTTGGGATTTCCCTGAAATGTCATAAAAGTTTTGAGATTTGTCATCGATTTGTCATAAATAACGTCATTATTCTCTGAGTGTAGATCTCAATCACTTTAGACCCGAAGAGATTGAGATCAAAGTGGTTGACAAAAATCTAATGGTTTATGGCAAACACGAAGAACGCAAAAATACTGAAAACGGAAACATTAGCAGACAATTCACCAAAAGATATGAATTATCAGACAATTGCGATTTGGATCTGATTATGTCTTCGCTCTCAAAAGATGGTAAACTCACTATTGAAGCGCCGCTTAAGAAACCCGAAGAAGTGCGTAAAGAAAGAGTGAATCCCATTACTGTCGAAGATAATCCGCAGCCGAGACTGACCACAACTATCACCCGAGCCGAGGAAGAAGAGGACGAAACAGAAGAATCAGACAAACATTAAGGGATTACCTCCGATGACACGACACTACATTAATCCACACGACTTGACACGACATCAATTCCTTCCAATTTTTCACACATTCTCCCAATAAATTAGATTTTTCAGGGCATGTAATCTAGGTGAGGTTAGGTCAGGTTAGTTTCTTAGGTTATTTTAGGTTAGGTTAGGTTAGGTTAGGTTAGGTTAGGTTGGGTTGGGTTAGGTTAGGTTAGGTTAGGTTAGGTTAGGTTAGATTAGGTTAGGTTAGGTTAGGTTAGGTTAGGTTAGAATCCCGTTAAAAAATCTAATTTATTGAGAAAATGCGTGAAAAAATTGTAAGGATTTGATGTCGTTTTGATTCGTGGGAAGTCGTGTTCAAGTCGTGTGAAGTCGTGTGAAGTCGTGTCAAGTCGTGTTGAAGTCGTGTGGATTAATGTCGTGTCGTGTCATCGGAGGTATTCCCAAACATTAATTGTTCACAAATTAATCATGAAATCATTCATTAAAGTAATCGTAATATTTATTCATTTAAATGTCATTTAACTGTATTTTAATTTAATTTAATTTATAATAAATACTTTTTTTTTAATAAAAAGACTAATTGATTATCAGTGATATCACTCAATTTAATCTCGATTGTAGGCAAAACTGATAGATAAAATTATCATGCAATAATCTAATGTAAATCAAATCAACTTTAATAGTGATTTACTAAATGTCAAAGAGATTTAAATCCCCTAGGATTTTGGCCAAAATTTTGTGAAAAACCACCCCCCTATCCCCCCTGTCGGCGAGGACCTTGCTCATGTCTAGTGTAAGGTAGGGTCAGTGACCTCAAGGGGGGGTCAACTCACTTGTCTAGTGAGGGACAGAATTTCCAATACACTTAAATTAGGGGCCCTAATGTTAAAATTGAAATAGGGTGCCTAAATTTATCGGCTTCTTCCCTTGGGCATCACTGGTCAAGTGTTGAGTTTGTTCACTTTGGACTGTTTTCACCATGCTAATATTAAACTATGCGAAATATGTTTCAATTAATTCTATGAATTTAATAGAAAACTACAATTATTTAGTTATCGTTCAAAAGTAAGTGAATTGGATTTCCTTTCTTTCTGTCAGGAAATGTCGCTTTTTGTCGGATTTTATTTAAACAGATTTTTAAAGAGAACTCATTTTATGTTTAGCCATGAAGTTTGAAAATCTTCTTGGTTTAATTTCATTAATTTGCTCGGTTTTTTTAAATTGCAAAAGTATGGATTATTATTCAAACTGATGACCAAGATTAAACTTATAGCTACAATATTTTGGACACGTCTTCATAGTTTTTAAATAGCATTTAAGTTGAATCAGAGAATTGTCATACAATTATTGATTGTTTGACCTTGGTCATCAGTATTATTGATAACTTAGTAATTTTAAATGAGTTCTTGCTTTGAGTAGATGTCGAGTGTATTATACCCGGTTTATCTGATCTGACCGGAAGGGCTTTGGGAAAGTTGGACCGAATAACTACCGGAGTGGCCGACAGAATTGCAGATGTAGTCGACCCGAATCGTGAGGTCGAGTACTTACCAAATGATGGGGTTCTCCATAATCTCTACAAAAAACATCGCGAACGGCACAGAGAAAGGTTGACTAGGTTATGCGAATTCTTCAGACATGGAAGGCTTCACAAAAGACCCTGTCGTGGCAACCAAAGAGACCAATATAGACAAGAAGACCAACCAAACAGAGAACAGGACAGAGGAAGGGACAGAGGACGGGACAGAGGACGGGACAGAGGACGGGACAGAGGACGGGATAGAGACAGGAATAATGGAGTGCCAACTAAACGGCCCTTCAGTTCGTTCAAAATTTTTTCTAACTTTCAATGCAAAGGCTTTTGAAATGCAATGATTTAACCATGGTGATTTTATCACTCATCAGTACAGTTTGAGTTTATGATATAAACAAATGGCCATATTTTCCAAATTGAATCAATATTTCAGATTTCAAATCATTTTCGTCAATATTTTAATATAAAAGATAAATATTTGCAAATTAAGCTAGAACATTTTTCAAGTCACTTAAACTAATTGTTAAATTTTAGACGGAAAGTCAGAGAGAGGAAAGCCATGTCAAACAAATGACGGACTGGTGGGTGAGTGCTCGCCCGCCACCTATTGTTTCCATCAGTTCAATGGTATTGAAGACTATATCTCGAATCGATGTCAACTCCCGAACGGAGTGAACGGAATTTGTTGTTCTAAACAAATCCGCAAACCTTTGGAAACCAATTGTAAGCAAAGCCTAGTTTTCATGATTTTCTCACATTTATGGGGTTAGTGCCGATCCGAATACCGCTGCCATACAGACCGTCGGCTAAGATAAAACACATCTCTTTACTGGACATCGATAAGGCCGCAGAAGACGCCCACAAATTCATTGAAGAATTCATCCGAAAAGAAAAGGCTCTCATTTCAAAAGGTTTTACTAATTATTTATATTTTATTTTTCGGTTTACTCTAAACCAGATCTGCTCTCAACTCATTCAAACACATAAATTTTGCAAGGTGTATTTCAACGGCATGGCTCAACTCAATCACAACATCAGGCATTCTTTGGGCCCTTTGATCAGAATCAGTTTACTCTCACAAAAGGCGGTTTTATCAACCTTTTGACCACGATCAAAATAAAAGAAAAGTAATGGAGGGAGGAGTAGAAACATCAATTATTATCCTGCATACATTCTTGATCTAGGTTCAAGTTAAGTAATGAAGAAGCCAGGGATGGGTTATGGAAATATTCACTGGAGAACACAAATCTGGAGCAGTACTGCATAAAGGAACCGGAGTGTAGACACTCGAAGTACAGAACGGCTGACGGCAGCTGTAATAATATGCAGCGACCGATTTGGGCCAAATCCAACACAGGGTTTACTCGTCTGGTGCCACCGGACTATGCAGACGGACTGAGTATTTGCTTGCTCCAATATATCAACCAGGTTACAATTGAGTGGTTACAATTCATTGCACAGGTGTCGCTCGAAAGTCAAGCACAGGAAAGGATTTACCCAATGCTCGGCTAATATCGTTGAAAGCGGCCACAGATAACAATATTAACGACAAAAAGTTTACCCTGTTCGTAATGCAATGGGGACAGGTAACCCATTCCCAAGCACAGTATTTTCAAATATCTTCATGTCATCTTATTATTAGTTCATAGATCATGACCTCACACTCACTGCATCCCAGAGAGCATCTACAGGAGAAGGCTTGATATGCTGTCCGGATGCTGCCGGAGGAGGGGTTCGAAGGATAGACCACCCCTCCTGCTTTCCAATTCCTATTCTAAGCGACGATCCATTTTACTCACGTCACGGTCAACGCTGTATGAATTTCGTGCGCAATGCGCCCACCCCTCGAGCTAGTTGTTCTCTAGGTAATCTGAACCAGCACAAAGTGCCCTGAGATATGATTTGCTTATTTGAAGGTCCCCGGGAACAAATGAATACTCTCACTCATGTAATCGACGCTTCGATGGTCTATGGATCAGATGCCGATCGTATGACTCACTTAAGAGAATTCAAAGAAGGTATTTGTTTTCACCTCTGAAAAACAGTTAAACTTTCAATTACCCTGGTATAGGAAAATTGAGAATTTCATTCGTCAACGGAAAACAGTTCTTACCTTTCGATTCACACAATAGAAGCGATGAATGTGCGGTTCCAGAGAGAGATCGCTCCAGAGTTCAATGTTTCGTTGGGGGTAATTGACCGCTCATTCACAAAACTTGCCCTCTCTTTTCAGAAACATATAGTAAACCACAAAAAAACAAACCACAAATAGCTTGATTACAATCTATTGGTTGTAGGGAAGTGTCGTTAGTTTTTCCTCTGATTTGTTGTCATCATTCGTGATATCTCTTAATTTCTAACTATATTTAAAGTGATTTAAAGGGGACTCCTCTTCCTCTTGGCCTCAAATAAAACTGTTGGACTAATTTTGATCAATAGGTGACGTAAGAGTGAACGAGCAAACGGGTCTTGCAATGGCTCACAATCTTCTTCTTCGCGAACACAACCGAATCGCTGGGATATTACTGGCATTGAATCCCAAGTGGAGCGACGAAATCGTTTACCAGGAGTCCCGACGTATTGTCGCCGCAGAGATACAACACATCACTTATAATGAATGGGTTCCTCTCATTATAGGTCTCAATTAGAAATCATCTAGAACCTTCAATTCAATTATCAGTGTTTTCCAAATCATTTCACCAAATCATTTATGACAAATCGAGTCATTTATAAACAAACGATAGTTTAAGTTTTTATCTAGGTAATACATTTTTATTCTGCCAGATTGAAACTGTAATCATCTTATGATTTGCCTAATGAACCTTGGAAATAACTGATAATTATATCTTGGAAATTGAATTAACTGACTGACTGATTGAATTAGAATTTGAAATATGATTTCGACCTTAGGAAGAAGCACCATGCAACAATTTCAAATATTACCGAAAGTCGATGGATTCAGCAATGATTACGATCCAAAAATAAACCCCAACATAATAAACTCTTTCGCTACTGCGGCTTATCGTTTCCACACATTGATCCAGGTGAGCTAATTTACACATTCAGTGCTGATTACCGGATACTCAATCACTCAATTTGTGATTTATAGGGCTTTATTGAACTGATGGACAACAGGGGAAGAGTCACAGAAAGACTTCAATTAAGAAATCTATTCAATAATCCGCAAACACTTTATAGAAACGGAGCGTTCGATGAATACCTCAACGGATATACTTCAGAACCGACCCAAACATTCGACAAATTTTTCACACAAGAAGTCATACTTTTTATAATTTTAATCGCATTTTAATATTTTAAATATTGTTTTGCATTTATAGCTCACAAATCACTTATTCCAAGAACACGGCACTGGCTTCGGGATGGACTTAATTGCTCTCAACATACAAAGGGGTAGAGACCATGGACTACCTGGCTACAATCAGTATCGTAAAGTCTGTGGTCTAGCACCTATTAGGAGCTTTGAGGAATTGGACAAGGTTATGCAAACGGGATCTGCCACTACATTCGCCAATTTATATAAGTATTGAAACTGTTTAGCGCTCTGCCCCTCCCCTCCCTCTGTTCGTCCGTTTTCCGATCGAATGATTTACTAGAAATGCAATCAATAGGAGCGTCGATGACATCGATCTATTCATTGCCGGTAATCACGAGAAGAGATTACCCGATGCTGTGGTCGGCCCGACATTTGCCTGCATTTTGGCTGAACAGCACAGAAGAGGAAAATTAGGGGACAGGTTCTGGTATGAAAACGGAGATATGCCCCACTCCTTCACACCAGGTTTGAAACATTCAATTAAAACAATTAATTTACATATTTATTAACCAACCAAGAACAATTGCGAGAAATTCGTAAATCAAGTTTGGCCAGGCTCATTTGCGACAACAGCGACGGAATCAAACAAATACAACCCTTGGCTTTCATTCAACCTATTAATTGGTTAGCTTAGTATTCACCAGGGAAAGATTAGGAGAGGGACCAAGAGATCTGCCCATAGAGTTAAGGAGAAAATTGGCAAAAGTGACCGCCATTTTTCTGCCACTTTTTTGTTAAATTTCGGTAATTTATTCAAATTAACAGAATTTAAACTAAATTTAAGCTAAATTAATGACAATTTATGCCGAAAATAACAGAATTTCGGTCCAATTTAGCCAAAAAATGTCATTTTGGGTGCCCCCCTCCCCTAAGCTCGAAAATTGGCCCTCCCTCTACAGTGTGGGACCTTGTCTTTCCCTGGTGTTCACCTCATTTTACACAACCAGTAATCATCTAATCTTTGAACAGGAACGGAAAAGTCGATTGTAATAAAATTGCCCAAGTCAATCTGGAATTTTGGAAGGGAGAGAGAATTTGGAACTAAATGTCACTTAAATACAAATACCAAGGTATATACATTGGTATAAATGTATTTCAAACTTTAGTTCAATTAAAATACAATTATTTGATTGAAATAAACGACAAATTGATTATTTCATAACTTAGTTATATTAAAGGCTGTAAGGGATGTAAGGGATGTAAGGGATGTAAGGGATGTAAGGGATGTAAGGGATGTAAGGGATGTAAGGGATGTAAGTGGTCTATAATATAGTCTATATTTTCTAAAAGGAAAGGAATTTCATTGTTTGGATAGAAATAAATTTTATTTTAATCAATCAAAATATCATTTAATGTTTTGATAGTTAAATGAGTTCTTAAATAACTGACTTTTTGGGGCGATTTTGAAAAGAATTTTAAGGTCTTAGTGGTCGACAACATAATGAACCCGTTGTCGGAAAACTCTCCCTTAATGTCCGACTCAAGAGAAAAGTCTAACCAAACAAAAAGTGCAATACTTTTGCTCTCAATAGTGATTTGGTAGACATAATGTGGCATAAAATTGTGGGGACCCGTCATTTGGGTCACAATTATATTCGGTTTCTTAATTCCGATCGAATCTCGTAATGGACTTAAAAGTAGAAAATTATTTGTTTGCCAACCATTGGACACAAACTCAGCGATCACTTCAACTAAACACTCGTTCCGATTGAGACAATCGCCGGAAGTCATCAAATTTGAAGTCAGATTTTCGTAAACAATTTCAGAGGAAATACTCGTAGTTATGACCGGTTTAGTCATTTCAAAGGATGGCTTCATTGCTGACCACTTCCATACTCTGACCACAAGATTGAAACGATAGGGTCCGCCGTAAAGGTCGCGAACTAATGCTATCTTCAATTGGTTTTCCTCTTCAAAAGGCACGACCAGAAAGTCCTGGAATATATTCTTAACAAAATAGTGAGACATTTTCCATTTGCCACCGAATTCAATGGACGACCAGGTGGGCCCCTCCCATATATCATTGAGTTGCCAATAAAGGGCTCCCATTGTGAATCCCTCTCCGTTTTGTGGATTTATTGCTCGGTTTCGTCGATAAAATTCAGTTTCGGTCTTAAGACTCATCGCTTGAGATATTTGTGACAAATAAATAAAGTCATGGAATGCTTCGATTCCGTTCCTCTTCGGAAGTATCAGATTCTTATCAATCGAATCAATTATCTCTTGGTTGCCATTCCGGTGATGTTGTCTTTGATTCATAGCATCACTCAATGGATACGTCAGGTCTGAAGAATTCATTATTTTCGATAGACTTTTCAAAGAAGGAAAGGACTGAAACCCATATTCAGAGGCAAACCTATTACTCGGATATGTTCTCCAATCCCAAGAATCTGTTCCGTAGTAATAAAAGTGAACGTCACCAAAGTGGTTGTCCTGGGGGTTAATCGAAATCCAATTATCTTTAATAGTCTGCTTTCCATTAGAGGGACTCGACGTTAGGTATGGCCTCGAAATGTCATTTTCAATAACTTTTTGCCCAATAGTTTGAACATAAAGAGTGATATAATCTCTTTTGTAAATCTCCTGAAAATCAATTGTTATTTTACCCTGATAAAAAGTTTCTATCAACTAATGAGATTAAACCTGGTTAACCAAGATCTCTGGCCACCACATCTGTGCGATCGCCGCCTCGTTCTCATTGTTTCCTCAAATAATAAAAAAAATATGGATAAATACATTTGATTAACAATAAGGTCATCCAAATGAGACCCTTTAAAGAGGATACTGTTTCTCATAATTGAATTCTATATTTTCAAAGAATTCCAGAATATTCCGGACAAAACACACTTTTATTACACACAGAGATTAGATTCTGTATTATTCCTAAATTTAGGTTCTGGATAAATTAACAAATAAAATATATCTAGGTACTATTTCAGCTATTAACTATAATAACCTGTGCCAAAGATATGGCAAAACATTTGATCTGCCCTTTAGATGAGTACTTTCGTGTACTTACCGGCCCAGAGAGCAATAGACGGGTGGTGTTGAAGACGACGAACCTGTTGAGTGACTTCTTCTTCAACAGATTTAAGAAAATATGAATTGACCGGGTAAAGAGCACAGGCAAACATGAAGTCGTGCCAAATCAAAATTCCTAATTCGTCGGCTATTTGATAGAAAAGGTCTGACTCATAGACCCCTCCCCCCCAAACCCTCAACATATTCATATTTGCATCTCTGCACGATTCAAGTAAATGCCTGATATAGTCATCAGTCAATTGTTCCTGGAACACATGAGCCGGAATCCAATTCGATCCTTTGGCATAAATTGGAATCCCATTGACTTTAAAATAAAAGGTCAGTCCTTTCGGTTGAACCGAGTCTTCAATCAATTCAATTGTGCGAAAACCAATTTTCATAGTTTTAGTTAAAACCTCTTCAGTTGTGCTCAGAATAAGTTTCAGATCGTATAACATCTGAGAACCGATGCCATTGGGATACCACTTATGGATCACTATTGAATCGTTGACACCAACTATAAGATTATATCTAACGGTCCTATCATTTGTCGGATTGAATTCAATTAGTTTTCTATAAATAATTGAATTATAGATCAAAATATCGAGCAATCCTTCGAAGGGGTTGTTGTCGATGGACTCCAAAAAAATGGTTAGATTCAGAGCCCACTTATTATTATCGGCGGCAATGGTTGTGACCGTAATATATCTTATAAGCGGAGAATCCATGGCTTCGATTTCTATATTCTTCCAAATTCCTTGAGTCGGAAAAGCCGGTCCCTATTTTCCAATATTTATTAAATATTGTAGGACAGGCATAGTCGAGATCAAGTGACTCATAACGAGGGATAGAGAAGCCCTGTTGTAGTCCTGGCCTCAACTATGCCTGTCCAAGAGAAACATGAATTGAGACAAACCCAGTCCCAACTAAACGAAGACTGCATTTTACGGATGAAATTCACGTGAAGTTCCCCCCTCTGAACGAAAGGCATCGATTCTGTAGAAAAGTTTTATAATGATAAAAGTTTACTTAATACATGTGTATGAATGAGCATGGTTATTACCAGGAGGGACTAAATAATGATTTTTCATATAGTTGTCGTGCGCTCTCTTTGCGTAAACAACGGCTGACTCGAAGGCAATTGTGATCTCGTTTTGACCGCTTCTTAAATATGGTTTTATATCAAATTTGTAGCGAAGGAACATATTATCGGTGTTTCCAACTATTCTTCCATTAATGTGAAGAGTGGTCACTGTGTCCAACCCGTGACAGACCAGAAAAATTGCTTTCGATCTCAAAATTGTTTCGTTCACTGAATTAAAAGTAGAGGTCATCAAGGTCCTCGCCGATAGGGAAGGGATAGGGGTGGTTTGTGGTCGAGTTTCAACAATATTAATCAAATAAAAATAATTACAAACCATTGAAGTATTTATGATAAGCCCAGTCGTCAAAAGAGACCCACCGATAGTTGAGGTCATTGTTTCCGAAATACGGATCCGCTTTTAATATATGGTTTCTCAACAAATCAGAATATATATTACCCGGAACCTCACCCCAAACAGAGATGGCTATCGGAGAAAATATTTTATCAAATTTATGATAATTTACTCTTTTGGTTAATATTTGTTCAAATAAAGCGCTCGAAGGAGCACAGGGTCAAAGTTTTTCCTATTAAACAACTTGTTTATTTCAATTCAAAATAAACTAATAAATCATTTCAGTTCTGATGAATGGAATCAGAATGAGCAAGCAACTTTCTTTAACTTATAATTGAGACATCTACTGAAACTTATTATGGCTTAAGCCTAGAGTATATCCGAGATATTTTTGATTTTTTTTCATTGGGTTTTATAAAAAATAATAATAATAATCAGAGAATTAATAAAAAAAAAGTTTTACATCGATTGGCATTTGTGGCCAACCAGTCGTTGCCATTCAGTGATACGATTATTGATTCAATAGATTTGATGCCAATAAACAGTTGGAGACAAACAATATTTAAGGCTTTCATTTGGCCTCAAATGGGAAACACTTTCACCAAACAAACAAAACACAAAAAAAGTATTTTGAAAACAATTTTCTCTAGAAAGCGACGAGCATGCACATTTTCAAACTAGAAAACAGCTATTTTCAGCTACATTTGAAGTTTTAAAATTTCAGCTACAGTGGGATGACCTCAAACACTATCACTTCTCTGTATACTACAACTGTATACTCAGCGATAGAATTATTCATTTTTTTATTAATAATTAAAATATTATTTGAACTCTAATTATGCGCCGAAAATATGTCAAACATTTAGCGATTGTTTAAATGTTAATTAAATCAATTTTGTACCTGATTTTAGATTTTTATCAATTCATTTATCAAGCATGCTCAAATTAACACAATTTTCTAATTATACATTTGATCAGTTGGCAATTCAGCGAATCACAAGATAAAAAGAATAAAAGTGAACTATCAACTTTTGGAAAAGTTTGTCCCACTTTTCAAATCAAATGGTTTTAACGTTATTTGTTGTTCACAAGAGTTGTTGTCAACAGTGAAGACATGGATTTAAATGCGGCCCAAAACCAATTCCAACAATTGGTCTCTAGCGTGGCCTCAGATGACCTAGCACAATTCTTTGGCTGGATTCAAAGAACATACTTAGTGTCAGGTCTGAAGGTTTCTGCTGTCAATTGTTCACTAATTGAGAAAATGACAGAATGTTTGGGGGAAAGGCCTGCCATCGCGTACTCCACTCTCAACAGTATCTCAAATGACATCAAATCATTGGTCCCGAAAACTGGTCTCTTGTCCTCAGAAACCATAAACTATCCACAGGTTGGACAGGTATGGGAACGCCAATCACTCTCTATACAGATTAAGAGTCAGGAACATTTACTTCTAATTGTTTTATAATCTGATAAAAGTTACCATGGTAACTTTCCAAAAAATAGGATTTATTAATACATAACTTTCAGAACAGTGACTGCACTCCCGATAATACGGTTAGTGTCGACGCCTTTCTCTACGACAATATGGATATCGAAGAACTCATTAAAAACGGAGATTTGGCACAAAATTACTGTTTGGACTGCAATTCACGAAACACTAAACCCTTGGGTCAGTACTGACTCAGTTTCCCTTCAATTTGATATAAAGGACAGCACTTAAAGTAGAGTTCATTCTAAGGAATTCCATATTTTGTTTCACTTAAATATAATCAGAATTAATTAAAAGGGATTTACTAAAAAAATGTCTGAGTTTTGAAGAGAGAATAGACAACAATATTAGAACCAAAAAGTTGTAGAAACTGTTGTGGGTCAGTGTGTTGAGGGTCAGTGTGTTGAGGGTCAATCTGTTTCTCTCATAAGTCAATAATTATTATTCAGAGCCTTTGCTTTTGATCAAAAACAGAATTTATATCGCATTCGGCCTCAAAACTCAGAATATCTTTCATTTTCACCGGATTTCTAAAAGACTTTGATTTCACGAACAAAACCGTTTTGGACGTCGGCTCCCGTTTCGGTGCAATTCTTTACGGGGTTTAAACAGTGGTCTTATGTTTTGCAAACTTCTTAACACTTTTTCCCAATATATTAGGCGTATGTCTACACAAATGCCCCAAAAATAATTGGTATTGAAATGAATGGCGAACTCTGTGCCCTTCAGAACACTATTATCAGTAAATACCAAATGACAGATAGAATTGAAGTCAGTTCCGAACCAATAGGTATGGGCTCAGTGGTGTCTCAGTCATACATTAGGGGTTCTGTCCATTAAAAACAACAGATCTGTAAAATCCATAAAAATAGTCAAATTTTCAGAGACCATAACCTTTTATATAATGTTTTTCGAATTTCTTATCTTTTATCCAATGTGTTAAGGGATCCATTGGCTCCCTCTCCACAATCATTTTCTTTAACACCAAGGTTATACATTTTGAATGTGTTGCCTCAGTCCTAGAATGTGTTCCTTTAGACCTGGATGACCCATCTAAACTTATTCTGGAATGAGCCCCCACTGAGCCCTCACAGTCCTATCACTGCTGTGAATATCTATTTATTTGTTTGAATTTCTGACTTTTAGGTCAAATGTGGAGATGTTTTAGATTTCCCTCAACTGATTAGTTCTTCTGATTTGATTATATTGAACAATGTTTTCGAGTTTTTCGCGGACCCCTCCAAACAAGTGGAGTGCTGGCGATTCCTCCATCAAAACGTTAAAAGCGGCACTTGTTTAGTGACTGTTCCCAGTCTTCAACATTCTTTGGAAAGCCTTCCGAACGTAAATATTAAATCGATAGATAACGAGATAAGGAGTGGCCAAACAATTATACCAAAACACAAATAATTTGAATCTATAGACATGTCCTGAACACTGTCCTGTTCTCACCCAAGCCTTTCAATATCACAAAATATCAGTTAATCCCTTCCTCTATGACTTTGAGTGCAAATTAGTGGAAATTAATTTAAACACAATTATATTCAGTGAAAGTTTTTGAGCTCATTGTTCTCTGATTGTCCTCACTCTACTACCAACCAACCAAGAGCATTAACCAACTCTTAGATATTGATTAGTCGACTTTGATTATAGCCTTGCCTTTGGCCACACCTTTAGAGCTGAATCGACTGATTTTATTGATTTACAGAACGAAATCGATTTATCAAAATGGGTTTTGCGGGAAGAAGTCCGGGAACCCCTCCTCGCGATGTCAATGGAAGACATGGAAGAGATATCAGAAATCTGTGTCTATCGAGTCATTTGAATTCCCAATCAATTGATATTAAAGTTTTTAAAATTCATATAAATTACAATATTTTTCAATTATTCTGTGCTTTAATTTTACGAATAAAAACAAATTGAATACTAATTGGCATTAATTGAGAAGAATTGGCGAACAGTCATAACATCTGCTGATTATAATCACTTAATTCACAGTTTAATTGACTTTCATTTAGATCTGTTCAGACATATGTATAAAATATATAATTTTTAGTTTTGTTTTTTAAGAGCACAGCATATAATTGGGTGTTTAGTATTGAATATAAGGTCGGCTCTTAGAAAATCCCGTCAAACTAGATGTGCGAGTTGTTAGTCAGAACTGCCTCACTATTAGCCAGTGCTATATCCATGTATTCACTTGTTTACTGTTATTTCATTTGAATTTAGGGAACATTTAGTGACATAAACTCTTGATTTTAAGTTCGCGTCTCTTTCGGCGATCGATTCTTATTCGGAAACTAAATATTTTTTGTCCGCATTTTACTCATGAGTGCAAAACAGCGCCGATCGCCAAAACCTGAGGTAAATATGAGTTTATTCTGACCCAGAGTGACATAAGTTGTCAAAACATATCTACTGCTAACCCAAATAGGTTTACGAGAAGAATGAGATTCATTCAAATGAGAGAACATCTTCAGAAAAGAGGTCAATCACTTCACTGATGGCGACGATTAACTCATTTTCTAAACGCCTTAATATTATAACTGTTATACTGAGTGTCGGTCTTCTCATAACTTTATTCAACTTTTATGGACTCAAACGACTAGAAGACCAACGCTTTGATTCACTCAAAGAATCTGTTGAACAACTGTCCACCAGTTTACCCGTCACTGAGTGTAAAAACCAAGATAACAGACCAGTTGTCTGGATATGGGGACAGAGGGTATTTTTCATTAAATTCTAATCATTCAAATTCTTAATAAAATATTTGTGCCGAAGTTGGAGACGGGTTATCTCAATCATGTGATCGATGTTTTCCGTAGAATTGGTTATAGAGTAACCTTTAATGGGACAGACGGTGAATGGGATGTCCTCTGGTCTCATGACTATCCCTTTATGAGAAACACCATGCCAGAATTCAAACTCCACCAAAGAGTAAGTAAAAGCACTCTCTACTTATTATACTACCATGGTTACTGAGATACTCCAGTTATGTTATGTTTTTTAAGTAATTAAAACTATTCACACCTTTTAATTATTCTGTCATTAATTAGCCAGGACAAAATTCAATCAAAATATTTAGAAAATTGACTACGCTCATTTAATTTCACTCTGTTTTACTCAGTTGGACAGTCTAATAAAAGTTTGTGCATTTAACCATTTAAATTGACAATTTAAAATACAGAAATAGTATTAAGGCAATAATATAGGATTATTAATTTAGAATTACAAGGTTATTTTAAATCGATTGTCATTATCTTTTTGATCCATTGCTTCAACTAATTTATAGTTTGAAACCAATTGAAACCATTTCAAGTGTCGCCCATTTTCACGGATTTTTGATCAAAATTTGAATATAAAAAAAGGTTTACGTTTGAGAGGTTTTAAACAATTTTCCCTTCAAATCGATTTGAACCGAAAGGCTTTTACTTATAAATCATTTTTATTCGATATTCGGTTTTGACAAAAACCAGTTCTAATCTCAATATTTTAAAGTCTATGAATTTTAAATGAAGGCTTAATTTTGTTTTTAATTAGGACCTTGATCATAACTTAAGACAGTTCATTAAATGTGTGAATAACTGCATTTGTTTAAAAAATAATTAAAATAACCCCAAAATACAATGTTATACACAATTATACACAAAATGTATTTAATTTCCATTTAAAAAGTTAAAAGTTTTGAACAAATTCTAAAAACTCATCCATGAGAGCAAAAATATTCCAAATAATACACTTTGATCCCTGGATTAGGCCTGATCACTGATCACTGATCACCTTTCATCGAACTGTGCACTTGTTAAAAGATATTTGACTAAAAAGTTAGACCCGGGTTATGCCCTATAGCCGTTATAGGCCTCTGCTATAAGTTTAACCCTTTGCCGATTCCTAACTTATCTTTGATGAGTTTCATTAACTTTTTAATACGAATTTATGGTGTGCTGCTCCGCAGGTGAATCACTTTCCTGGCTCTGGTTTTATTACAAATAAAGTGAACTTGGCCACTTCCAAACTTAAGCATATTCCTCAAGCATTCAATTTGCCCGGGGACAAACAATTATTCCTCAAACATGTGAGTCAATGTCGAAATGATTGATTGATTTTAATAAAACTGTGATCAAGGCAAAATCAAATCCCGATAAACTGTGGGTACAAAAAGATAATAACCACCGAGGAATCAAAATATTAGATGTTGATCAATTGAACTTGGACGCCTCAGGAACCTTTGTTCAGGAATATATTCAGAAACCTTTTCTTGTCGATGGAAAGTATGAATAATTAAACACAATTTATGAGTGAATTCGTTTTAAAGGGTTTTCTGTTTAATTGAACAGAAAGTTCGATATCGGACTCTATGTGACCATGACTTCCATCGATCCGCTCCGAGTCTATGTTATGGACACCGATGTTTTGCTCAGATTCTGTGCAAAACCATACCATCCCTTCAATAGCACTGATTTAGACAGTTATGTGGTCGGAGATGATTACACTCCTGTTTGGCAGGTATTCCTCTCAATCCTATTTTAAGCAGAACTTTGTAATCATTGAAACTGTTTGTCAGATGCCTTCACTCCGGAAATACTTCATTGATCTGAACCTGAATATGAAGGACACATTCAATTCCTATTTGAGATCATTAGGAAAGGACCCGAACTTTGTTTGGAATCAAATTGAAGACTCAATCAGAACAGTTTACTTCACAAAAGAGGAACAGATGCTTAAACTGACAGCTAATTACAAGACAACCAGGTTCATTTTCTCAATCTTGAGTTCAGACTAACTATTTGTTTGACACTTCTTCAGACACTTCTTCGAAATGGTTCGCTTCGACTTCGCGTTAGACGAAGAGCTGAACGTCTATCTAATGGAAGCCAATATGTCTCCCAATCTTTCGTCTTCTCATTTCGGGCCCAATAGACTCCTTTACGAACAGGTAATCCCCTTCAACTTAAACCCCACTAAAAGATCATTCTTCAGGTGATCTTCAATTTGCTGTCAGTGGCGGGACTGGTCAGGACTATTGACTCTTACAATTGGTTTGACCGAAACGCTGTTCACTACAATATGATGGTCTCAACTAAAGACTTATCAGTGGAGGAGGAGCTCTGTTCTAACCCAAAATGTCATCTCTCCTGCAAATCCATTGAATGCAATGTTTGTTACCATTGTTTGCAAGATTATGAAAAAATAGTGTTAAAGGACGCAGTTTTGGAAGAGAAGTCCAAATGGGGAACAAAGAGATTAATTCCCTTCACTTCTGAGTCAATCACAGATAACTACTCCGAGACCAACAAAAACCACTGGAAATGGTTTAAAGGAAAGTGCGTTCACAACAAACAGTGGTGTAATTGATATTCAAATCTATTTATTCCTAAATATAATTAAATATAAGTTTTTGCCAAAAATTTGTTAACGAAGTCATAGTAATCAATAAATTAGAGGAAAATATTTTAAATCAGTTTTCGATTGTTTATGGAAATCAATGGTTTTTGGACAACACCGGAGGACTGAGGACTGACTACAATATATGAAATTGTGATACTCTTGTGAGTCTCAATCCCAGAGTTTAGCAATTGATTTATCGCCAAATTTTGATAAATCCATTCGATAATCGATATAAATAAATAAAAATAACTAATATTAATAATAATATTAATAATAACTTTATTGGTTAACTCTTTCACTACAAATACTGGTGTTCTTAGAGGACCGTTAAATAAATCCTATACTAAAATGGGTTAAAAATTTTAACTTAAAATAAATACAATTTAAGATTCATTAAAATGCGATAAAAGTTTGGACTAAAATAACTAAATTAATGACTCTTTGACTAAGAGTTTAATGAATGTTAATAATTGGAGTTTAGATAAGTTGACGAGTTATCGGTTGACCACTTATTTGGTGACCAACTGTCCACTAATTGCCTGATATCTCATAAATGTTTATCAGTTTTGACAGGAGTTAAATATTTTGAGGAAAAGTGAAGTCTGTGTCAAACGAGACAAATATTGTTCACAAATACTGTACTTTAAGTGAATAGCGTTGAGAGAAAAATAGGGAAAAGAAATGCTTTGAAATGAAGTGAATTGCCTTCAAATCAATGCAATGAAAGCCTAAAATGTTTGTCGTTTTCCCCAAACCCTACTCTTTGTTACACTTTTCCACAAAATGGCTGACAATTGGCTAAAAATTTTTGTTTTTTCTCTTAATTTAGTCTCAAATCCATTGGATTTCGGTTTTAATTAATCAATAATTTTAAAAATTTATTAATTCATAGCTTTTCCTCAAAATCCAAGTTTTGATTTGTTTCCCAATTATTTGATTTTCTGTGAAAATTATTATTTATAAAAAATATCCGCAAAACCAATGTTTTTACGTAAATAAAAGTCAAGCCTTTAATCGATAATTAAATCTTTGGATACGAATAACTTTGGTTCCGATTTGAAGCTCACCTCTGATGTCGTCGTCGACTACTTCCCGTTCTTCGCGACCACAGCTTAAAAGGTCCCGAAAAAAGACTATCAAAAGGATTTGTGATCCGATCAGTGAACCGAAAAACGAGACAATTGGCGGTAAACCCAATACTTTCTTATCTTTATTTGCCTTCAATTGATTGGTTTTTGTCTGAAATCAGATGAGTTGACAATTGGTGTAAACAAGTCGTCGTCGTCTCCGTGTGTTTCGCCTCATTCACCGTCGTATTCGTCTTCGTGTGTGAGTCCACTCTTCGGGTGCCATCACTCGCCATATGACTTGAGACGAAAGTTGTCGCCAATTCACGACTCAGTCTCCTCCCACTCATTGCCGGCAAACAATTGTGGCACCACTTCATCCACATCGACATCAATAGTGGGCTCTTCTTCGTCAACCTCTTCGTCGTCTTCATGTTCTTCGAGTACCAGTTCTTCCGCTTCGAGTCAATCGTTTTCTATTCATTCGGTTTCCTCAAAGAAAAGGCCAAAAAAGTCGAATGTTTTCCACTCTTTTAGCGAAGGTTTGTCTTAAGCCCTGAATTGTGTCAAACTGTGTCTTAACCCTAACTGTGGCGCAGGTCTGGGAACGGCTGCACTCTATCTCCTCTACGAACTGCCCGACGAAGTTCTTCTCACAATTTTTTCATATTTGTTGGAACAGGACTTGTGTCGAGTGGCACAGGTCTGTAAGCGCTTCCACACCATATCAAACGACTGCGAGTTATGGTAAGTCTTCAAACCGATCGGTTCCTCAACTGTTCTAACCTTTTGTCTGACAGGAAAAGCCTTTACCACTCAGTCTATGAGTACGACTCCCCTCTCTTTCACTCCAATGTATGTAAGTTTGAATTCATTCAATACGACGACACAGACCTCGAAAACCCGTGGAAAGAGAGTTTCAAACAACTGGTCAGTCATTCAAAGCCCTGATTCCGGTATTAATTGTTTTTTATGTCTGTCCAGTATCGTGGGGTTCACGTCAGACCCGGTTATCAGGAGATGTATGACTCCGATCCCCAAAGATATAAGGGTCGGAACATCACGTTCTTCGATACCATAGAACAGGCGTTCACTTATTCCGAAGAATTGGAAAACTCTCTTATATTCATCCATTCGGGGAATTATAGACCGGAATACCTCATAATTGATTCCAGTGTTGCACTAATAGGAGCAGGTATTACATCAATCGCTCTTTTGTCCCACTTTTTCATACCTTTCCTGTTGAACAGCGCCGGGAAATATCGCTGAGAACGTTGTCCTGGAGAAAGACAGCGAGTCTACGGTGACATTCGTGGAGGGGGCCAGAGATGCCTACTTGGGATACGTCTCACTCAAGTTCACTCCTGACGTGACCTCTTCTGTGCCGCACCACAAACACTACTGCCTTGAAATCAATGAGAGCTGTTCCCCAACAATAGATCATTGCGTTATTCGGAGTACTTCTGTTGTCGGGGCCGCAGTCTGTGTGACCGGCTCTGGGGCTGAGCCCGTGATTAAGAACTGCGATATAAGTGACTGCGAGAACGTCGGCCTTTATGTGACTGACTTCGCGCACGGAATATATGAGGAAAACGAAATCAGTCGCAACGCTTTGGCTGGGGTTTGGGTAAAGAACCATGCTAACCCCATCATGAGGCGCAACCACATCCATCACGGAAGGGATGTCGGAGTCTTCACATTCGACAACGGATTGGGATATTTCGAGGCCAACGATATTCATAACAATAGGATCGCCGGCTTCGAAGTGAAAGCCGGCGCCAACCCGACTGTCGTGCGGTGTGAGATTCACCATGGTCAGACCGGCGGCATCTATGTCCACGAGTCAGGCAGAGGACAGTTCATTGAGAATAGAATACATTCGAATAATTTTGCCGGAGTTTGGATCACATCTCAAAGCAATCCTACGATTAGACGGAATGAGATATATAACGGACATCAGGGAGGGGTCTATATCTTTGGTGAGGGCAGAGGTCTTATCGAACACAACAACATTTACGGCAACGCTTTGGCCGGAATCCAGATCCGAACGGCCAGTGATCCGATCGTGCGCTACAATAAGATTCACCATGGTCAACATGGCGGCATCTATGTCCACGAGAAGGGTCAGGGCCTTATCGAGGAGAACGAGGTCTACGCCAATACTTTGGCCGGCGTTTGGATCACCACTGGAAGCACTCCAGTGTTGCGACGCAACCGAATCCACTCCGGAAAGCAGGTCGGGGTCTACTTCTACGACAACGGACACGGAAGGCTCGAAGAGAACGACATATTCAACCACTTATACTCTGGCGTCCAAATCAGGACCGGCAGTAATCCTGTGATTCGCCGAAACAAGATATGGGGCGGACAGAACGGGGGTGTCCTCGTCTACAACGGAGGCCTCGGAATGTTGGAACAAAACGAGATCTTTGACAATGCAATGGCAGGCGTTTGGATCAAAACCGATAGTAATCCCACTCTTCGGAGGAATAAAATATATGACGGAAGGGATGGCGGCGTTTGTATATTCAATGGCGGGAAAGGAGTCCTCGAAGAAAACGATATCTTCCGTAACGCTCAGGCGGGGGTCTTAATCAGTACTCAGAGTCATCCTGTCCTCAGACGGAACCGGATATTCGATGGTTTGGCCGCAGGGGTGGAGATAACAAACAACGCAACGGCAACCCTAGAGTTCAATCAGATATTCAATAACAGATTCGGTGGTCTGTGTTTGGCCTCTGGGGTTCAGCCCATTCTTAAGGGCAACAAAATCTATGACAACCACAACGCAGTGGAGAAGGCAGTCAACAGCGGTCAGTGCCTCTACAAGATCTCCAGCTATACCTCATTTCCTATGCATGACTTCTACAGGTATTCAATTGTTTTGAAAATATCTGATCGCTTGTCGTCTGATCCAAAACCACTATTTGTTTAGGTGTCGGACCTGTAATACTACGGACCGGAATGCCATTTGCGTCAATTGCATCAAAACCTGCCATTCAGGACATGACGTGGAGTTCATCCGACACGACAGGTATTCCCATCACATCTCTCACATAATTGACAGACCCTTTGCCTCAATTACTTTGCATTTTCGAGAAGTCAAAACTAAGAGCTTATATATAGAGAGAGAGAGAGAGAGACCTGTTCTTAATTTAACGAAAGAGTACTTCTCTTAAATCCATAAAATTGATGACTGAGTTGTCTGTGTGTTCCCTTTATTTGAGCCTGATGCTAATAAATGATGAATTAGGTTCTTTTGTGACTGTGGGGCTGGAACTCTGAGTAATCAGTGCCAACTTCAAGGGGAGCCGACTCAAGACACGGACACACTGTACGACTCGGCGGCGCCGATGGAATCGCATACACTTTTGGTTAATTAATGCCTGTTTTGGTCATAACTTTAGGCAATTTGTTTTAAAACATTGTTTATATTTCACTATAAATGGCATCAAATCGACGCTTAGTTCATAATTTAGTCCATTATTTGCCAAAAAGCAAACGAAAAGTTAAAACCACTGAATATTCGAATAGTTTTGAACCTCTTTTAGCAAAAAAAGCGCCAATTTTTTGACAAATTCACGAATAGTTAATCAATTGATTGTAAATAATTTAATATAAAATAATTTTTAATAATGGCTTTCATTTGACGACTTGTGTGGAGCGCACCAAACCATTAATGTTAAGATTGGGTGCAATCAAGTGGTGTCGACACAGGTCTCCACTCTTCTCTTCCAACAGAAGATGTGCCAAATCTTCAACCATTGACTCATTGCTGGCTTTCGAGCCCTCCCGCCCCTCCTTATAGTCTTCAAAAATTGTACTTTTTATACATAATATCGAAAATGGAGTTTCACTGCTTTGGTCCTCTTTTGTAACCCCTTTAGGCTGTCCTTCAGTGCAATTCTCAATGAAATATATGTCTATATTTTGCACAAATAATTTGATAATAATCTCATCGACGATATAATGGTCTCAATTCTATATAACAATAAACTCAATATCACTATAAATATATAAATAATTATTTATAAATATATGTTATTATTAATAAATTTTTCATTATTTTCAAAAATCTATTATTAATTCAATATTAAGCCTCGACTGGAGTAAAGAGGTGTTGGCTTAAAGAGCAAGAAAGGCATTCAAGTTAAACATTCTATGGTATGTATATACAGTTAGTTAAATGAGAAAGGTCAACTTGAATTAAGTTGTGTGACACTGGTCAAGCGTTCTAAATTGGTTCTTGATCAAATTCTGGATTTTATGTGACCTCAAAAACTCCGTTTTACCCCTTTTCAGGCCAAATGTTAAACAGAGGTCGTCTATGGGGAGTATTTCCAAATTTTTTCGTTGGCAGGGGGGAAATGAGCTATATCAGTTAGATCAAGACCTCCACCCCTTTGGCCTCTAATGTTAAACCAATGGATGAGAAACTGAGGCCTCATTAGTGAGAAAATTATTCATTTATTGAATATTTCTGAAAAACACTGAATTTCTATATAATATTATCTATGAATATGAGAAGAATTCAAAACAAACATTGCATTGATTTTCATTAAAATTTTACATTAATTTAATTCATTAATTAACGAAAATATGGGAATTTATAGGTCTCTCCACTCAGTTCTCAAAAAGGAATCACAGAAATCGACAGCAAAAGAAACGAATGTTATTTAGTGATGAATATAACACTTCAAGTGATGAATAATTAATTTACAAAAACAATTATTTTTTAAAAATTTGCCAAATTTTCGGTTTCGCTGTTATTTATATATAAAGAGTAAATAGATTTTCTATTTTCTTGATTTCAGTCGTTTTCCAATCGTTTTCAGCAATTTTTTTAGAATAAAACAAAAATTCAAAATTCATAACAAATTCTTATAATATTCACATATTTTTCTTTTTTGATTGATTTGAATAAAAATTTAATTTACAATAAATTATTCGGATTATGCATAAAATATCTTGAATTTCCCCAAATGATAGCAACCATAGAGTTTGTCTACAGATTCGGCCTTAAAACAGAAGTCACCCATAAATGAAAATCTAAATCCCAATCATTTTTATCTCGCAATTAGTCTTAAAAATCAATACTCAAACAATTTGGTCATTCCCTTCAAGTTCTGTGTTTCCAAAATCATTTAAATTAATCGATTGAAAACCTCTCATAGAATGGTAGCCGAAGAACAAGATTTTGTCAAACGATTATTTTTAGACATCGATGACAAACAAGAAATACATTTCAGAGTCTATTCAATGATTTTCAAAACAAATTTCAAAAATAACTTTTTGTTAAATATTGAAAATAGATTTAAACGGAAAGAGTTCTCCAATGAATTCACTCCTATTTACAAAAAGTCATTAAATTTAAGGAAAGTATAAACTTGTGTTCGGCTCTAAAAGGGCTCCAAAAGTGTCTCTTTTTTTCATTCTATTCATTCTCTGTTTTGTTGGCAAACAATATAGATATCAGTTAAGTCAACGCTTAAACTAAGCCCTTCTTATCTGCATTGTATCTCAAAACAGGGATGTTTACACTCTTTGATTCTGGAGGAGGATAGGTACTAGGCATTGGCATAGGCATAGGCGGGAGCTAATCTTCTTTCACACTCAACACTTGTTCGGGTGAACCGATTCTAAATTTTGAGCCAATATTAGGTCCTTTATATTGTGTTTGATTTTAAGGGCCTTTTGTTGATTCAATTAATTGTCTGACTCTGTGTTGAATGTGAAAAATGTTGGTTATCTTCGTTGGCATCCCTGAAGTGATGCTGTTTTGAGTTGACGCTAATGGAAACATATATTTTTCACGACTCACTCCAACGTCATTATGGATGTGCAAAAAAATTGAATCAAATCCTGAATAATGTTAAGCATATGAATAAGAATAATGGATATAATCCATGACATTAACTCAAAGTCTATTTCTATGTTTCAATTAAATTAAAAACGGCCTCAAAATAGCCTTAACTCAAATAATTCAATAGTTTTACTCATTTTTAATTTCAAAAGATTTGATGAAAAGCAGAAAATAATTATTCAATTGACTCAATATTTTGTCCGATTGGCTGAAAATTGAAAACGTTATGATTGCTATCATTGATGGATTCAAAAAATAGGCTCCTGGTCAGGTCTGTCAGATATTTATTTATCAATAGATTATTTATGGTTTAATCCATAAAACCAGTGCTGACTAGTTTGTCGAGGAATAACTTGAGATCAGCCAATTCTGTGTCTCTTATGCCGAGAGACTTAAGAAGACTGACATCTCCTGATTCTACGGCCATAAATACGTTCCTCAGATGTTCTAGGTCACTGCGCATCAAATGAAGAGCTTTTCCAAAGTCTTCGATTGTCTCACTTTCTGTTATCAGACAACAAATGGTTATAATTAATGAGGGAATCAGAGTCAAAGAGATGGTCAAACCTGATAAAGCGACGGCCACTTTGTGTGAGCCTCCGAGTGGTGCCAATGCATCCCTGGCTTTGTTTCCAAACAATTTTTCCAAATAATTTGGGCCGTGATTTGCTAGTAATGTCTGTAGAAATTGTGCCGTCTCTTCAACGGGCGGTCTTTTCGCTACAATAGTCAACAGAAAGAAAGTCAGTCAATAGTAAACAGCAATTGATTGCGTTCCTCATTAACTGTTAGCCAATATTTTATGTGTAATTACGTGAATATCATTAAAACTGATAAAAACAAAGTTTTAATGCATTGCAGCGCACAATACAACTACTTCTCTACTACTCCTGTCTCACAATTTATTATTCATTGCTATCGACTTAATTATTATGTACTTCACATACAATCCATTAACAGAGTGAATGCTGACTGCGTTTGTGGTGTGTGTGTGTGTGTGTGTGTGTGTGTGTGTGTGTGTGTGTGTGTGTGTGTGAGAGAG
>JAQGBD010000614.1:0-26701 GCA_034698165.1 Punctoribates punctum | reverse complement strand
TTACCGAAAATTACCGAAAATTACCAAAAATATCCAAAAAATTGCCGCCGCGCTTCGCGCGGCGTCAATTTTTTGCCAAATTTTTCCTTCGATCCTAGGGGTGGCCAAATCACACTTTTTGACCTTAGGGGGGGGCAAAATCAAAAGGCCCCCCTTGCGCACCCCTGATTTTTTCTTATGTATAAGAAATATATTTTTGTGTATATAAGTGTCGCACAATCTATGTCTAACTCATCCAAACAAAAAAATTGAGCGAAAATATATATATAACACATATATATATACAGTGGATAAACAAAATTCATATAAACTCTGAGAACATTATAAACTCGAACCGAAGCCAAAGAAAATATTAAATCAATTTCTGAACCAAATATACAGAATTTGTTTGTATTAATCGATATTTTCATATAAAATGAACTTTAAATGCAATAAAACTGTCATTAGGTTTGAATCAAATGCTAAAAGACATAAATTAAGAGCAAAACCATTTCAATAGTTTTTGTGTTTAAATTTGAATTTAATTTTGAAGAGCTTTCAAAGGAAAATGTCTTCAAAAAAAACATATTAAAAACGGATAATAAAAGGATTTAATTTATTCGGTCGGAAATTAAATCCTTTCTCTGGAAAAGTGTGCGAATATTACAATAAAAATATAATTTACATAACAATAGGTAACTGTTTGACACCAATCGAGTCCTCAGTTTCTAATCGATAGAAAATTTTAATCATCTCTCGGTTGTGGAGGACTCTTATGGAGTCTATGGGAAAGAGGAACGACTATTGGGTACGTATTCAATGAGAAGATCATTATCCGACACAAAACCTAATGAATACGTACTAATCGAGTGAATGGCAACAAATAGTTTGATAAATAAAGAGTCAATCGATTGGTAAACAGCAGATAAATAACACAAAAAAGTTAGAAAAATAGGGGTTTTTATCGAAACGGACTAACGATTGGATAAATGCCTTAAAAATTAAATGATTTTCTCTAACATTACTTCAGATCTTTTGATTAAATGTTAGAGAGATTGAAGAAAAAGGAGTGAAAAAAGTGAACAAATCAAAGGATAAGTAATCGATTGCATTTATAAAAACATTGAATACACGGAAAATCACTGACAAAATAGACATCAGAAGAAGTAGAGGAAGAGTGAGACCAATGAGGAGATGAAGAGAAAATGTTTGAACAAGCAATCAAGTGATTCATTAACTTTTTTCTGGTCTATTCTGGTCTTCGTTTTCCAATTTCTTTCTCTCAGTTTGAGTCACAATAGGTTTCTATTAGAAAATAGTTTCGCAATGAATGCGTGTCACTGCTGTTAGCACAGGGATTGATGGAGGAGAGGGAGGCCTTATGATGAGTTTGTGTGACTCATTGCCTGAGCCGCTAATAAATTATATATCTATGGGTCGCCTCATTTTGGGCCTTCTTTTCCGAGATGTTCGCTTCATTTCCGGCCGCTTGTTAGCCATTTCCGATTCATTTTGGCGCACATTCGCGCCGACCTATCAGTCCTACTGCAGTGAGTGCAGAGGTCCAAGAAAACGATGTTGCGGTCGAACATTACTTTTTTGTGTTGTCAAATAAATTTCATTAGTTAGGGCTCAGGACATACCACTGTTCACAATATTCTTTCTCTGTCTCTATCAATGTGTAAAACAAGAGTATATTTTTAGGTCAGACCCGAAACGTTACAAATGAGGAGCAATACTTTTAAACACAATTCTTGGCCTTTTTTTTGTCTTAACTCTGTTTTCATGTGAAACACATTTATTGTGTAAACGAATATCTCATTTGATTTCTGTTGTAAACCAATAGCTCTTCCACTGTCTGTTCTCTTCTATTCTGAGCGAAGTTTTTCTTCACTAAATTTAATTTGTTGTTTACACTAATCGTATAATAGTTTTAAATAAATTACTCTCTGGTGAGGGCTGTCCTATTATACGAGTTCACTGATTGCACAGCACAAGAATATTGGCTGAAATGTTGATCACAGAAAATATTCTGTGCGTCTAATGAATGAAATTTTGCATTTAATTTGTATATTGAAAGAGAGAGCCGTAGTATTCAGGAAAGAGTTGGCAGTCATTTGAATTGGAAATTCTGTCAAAACATAGGGGAGAGGGAAGAGAGGCTCCAAACACTAGAATTTAATATTGAAATCAGAATATTTCCAATAATTTATTTATTTATTTACTGAAATAAAATTTTATACCAAATAAATAAATAAAATTTAATTTTGGGCTCATCTCTGGAAGGGTGGCCTCAAAAGTGATGAACAACTTCTGCCAGAAATCTGGTCTCAAACGAGAAATTTAGTGATTATCTAAACTTAGTTTTAATATAATTTTCAGCGACTTTTCCACTGAAAACTAGAGATAGTTTTGTGGACTAAATATCGATTTTGTAGTTTTGCTTCTGTTTAGGAGTTTCGAGAGAGAGGTCTGTAAAGTGAGCTCTTCTGCGGCAAAACCTAATCTTCATATACACAACACATAACACATAACCACTGATTACAGTAAATGAGTTTCGAAAATATTAAACTCAAACTCAACTCAAGTGTATCGTTGAATAAAATTAATATAAATTAATTCATTTATTATGTAATAAACAGTAATATAATTATCGGACAAATCATATAATATTAAGAAATGAATTGCGACACAACAGGGATGAGAATGGGCTACAAATTACTGGATAACAATAATCTTCAGTAATAAATACCTAATCTATTGAATGTCAGTTAAAGTGTCGCATCGAATGGCATATCATAAGAGGAAAACCTAATCAAAGAGACAGAAACTGCGATAAAAGTTATGAGGAAAATAAGTTTAATTAAAATTTCTTTGAATTTATTGGAACGATATATAGCCGGAGAGGAACGACATATTAAACGCACAAATATTTCTTTGTGAAGAGGAGCACATCCTATGAGAAAGTGAGACCAAGAAGAAGATATCGAAAGAAAAATAAATAAACTATTTATAGATTGAAAGATATCTGGGATTGAGTTCATATAAATGTTGTGAAAGTATTTGAGAGGACAGACATTCATTTTAGTAGTGGTTCTGTAATTAAGACGAATCGCGTCCACGAATGTGAGCACTGGTCAGACATATAGAGACAGAGTGAAAGTCATTTAAGCAAAGAAATCAGAAGAAAAATTGTCTCCAAAAGCAAACGAATTGTGTGCACCCGAACTGTGCACTAATGTCCAGCTCTAGAGCACAGGCATCTTATTTTTGGGCCTCACTTTCCTCTTGTGAGGCTATGGATGTGAGAGTGCAGTGTCTCAGGAGATGAGAGTTCAGAAGATAGAGATGGAGAGCAAGAGAATGGACTCTTGGATACACTGATGAGGGCTAATAATGGAGAGTAAATGTAGGGCCGAAACCCCTAAAACATTACACTTGTGTTACATTCTCTTTATGTGAGCTCTGGTTATACATTATATGCTATTTCTCTCTTCCTTTAATTGTAATAACAAACACACAGAACACACACCGAAACTCACTCCGACTTATGCCAAATGGGAATCGCCAACCGATTATTTATTGCAGATTATCAAGAACAAATTAGGCCACCAATCAATAGGAAACACTTCAGAATAAATTCACAGAAAAATTATTTTCAAATTTGCAGCAATCGAAAGAAAAAATCAATAATTAGCCAATTACCATGAACATTTGCGAAACGATCTTGGCTATTACCCGATTAGAGTTAGACTGAAATATATATGGTTTCCAATTTTTATGAAACTCTCGTTTTCAGAGTAAAATCAGTGCAAAAATAAACTAAAAAAGAAATTGTATTTAAAGTAATTGTTTTCTAAAACTAAAACAAAGAGAAAATTATAGTCAGAAAAGTTAGACATCAGTTAATCGACTGAAACGAATAAATGTAATGATTTTTGTGTAGACTTTCGCCAAATATTTACTTTAATCGTGAATTACGGCAACAATTCCTCTAATTCTACAATTATTTTAATTGTATTTCTAATCAAATTTTGAATTTAAATCAGGGTTTAAGTGAAATCATAAACAAACAGAATTTCCATTACATTAGGAATTAATATATTTTAAACATAATTAACATTCAAACCAATTATTTGCATAAAAATGTTAGAAAAAAAGAGTATATAATTTGAAACCAGATTTCTTCAAATAAAATGCTAATAATTATTCGAAATTTAATACCAGAGATAGAGTTATGACCTGAAAGATAGGTTAAGGAATAGACAAAGAAATTAGAGTCAAAGAAAAATTATCCGACAGAAGGGGAGAAACATAAGAAATGAAGAGAAACATCAGCCACTCATTTCAGGTAACCATAGAAACCGGAGACACAAACTCATCAACTGATGCCTTGAAGATGAGAAATGGGGTAGACTTAGAGCACAGGCATGTGATAGGGAAAGGCTATGACTTCCTGATGATCGGAAAGAAAAAATGAAGGCAAAGGACTGGGAGATAGAGAGCGAAGTGAACCGACTTTTTCTCAGCTTAAGAAAAAAAAGTAATTTTTTAGAAAAGAAAAAAATCATGGGTTCGACACATATGGAGAAAATGGTCTAATTTTGATGTTACGGATCAGATAAGACACAAGAGTTTGGGAGAGAGAGTCAGACATATATGAAAACTATAGATAAGTGGATGAGAAGAGACATATCGACAGCAAAGGAGACATATTTCGCACTCGTTTTTATATAATATTATTTTACCCCAAAAACTACACAATTTTTGTGTTAACCTTTAAGTTAGCCCTAAAAGCATCTGAAATGCATGACTCAGAGCACAGGGCATTAAAAAAAACTAAGTGAAGAGCACCGGATCTTAAAATCTAAGCCGAGAAGAGAACAAAACTGAAAATTTGGCGAAAATAAAAATCTCGATACATAAGTAGGAACTGAAAAAATAGACTCAAATAAATCATTGTTAAATTGGCAGCAAAATTATATAAGAGGAGACGGTTCAGTTTGGAAAATATATGTAATAATTCTCAATAATATATATGGTATTTGGCATTCATTTTAACAAAACTGTTTTCCTACACAACCAGAGCTCGAGTTCAAAACTATGAGAAAAATAAAGAAAAGCTTTTTTCATATTTCATATTAGATTTTATTCTTTGCTTTTTATTCTTTTTCCATCTTTTAAAACACTTATCGCCTGAAGTCAAATGCAATTCATTTTAACCGACTGTCAAAAGTTATTAGCGATTAAAGCAATTTTCATATACAGAATGCAAGAGCTCTCTCTCTCTCTCTCTCTCTCTCTCTCTCTCTCTCCCCAATCGGTCAAAACCTCTTATAAAGTGAGCGAAAATGCCTTTCCGTTCGTCAGACAAACGAACAAAACCTTCAAAAAATATAAAAACTATTTCAAAGTGGAGAACACTATTTGACTTATATTTGAAATTACTGTCTATTACTATGATTACTGTGTTTTCCAACTATAGAATTGAATTAAACATAACATAAAATTTTCAACACAACAGACATTAGCTGTTAGTTGTGTTGGTCTTCGAGTCAACACAAAAACCAAGAGTAAAAGCCCATCAAAAGAGGTGTAGAGTTGTGTTTGAAGTTATCGTCAAAAGAATGCGATAATCAAAAGGCATGAAATAATTGTGAATTATATTAGACTCTAAATAATACATAAATTTGCTGTAAAATTGATGGACAATACCAACAATACCAGCAATACAAGCAAGGTAAACTATGATTGCTCTGAATAGGGATAAGACTCCGACCAGTCTATGACTTTTGGCTAATTATAATTCCGATTGAAATTAGTTTTGAAGAAAAAGACTTCAATCACTCATATTCTGGTGAATTACAGCAACTAATGCCTGAATGAGAAAAATAATGTTATTTTTCTCTCGACTAATGCCAAGTATGAAAACATATTTAATTGATGAGTAAATTGGATTAAAAGCCAAATCGAAAAATTGCGTTCATTTGAATCAAAACAAATTCAAATGACTTTCATTAGAATTAAGAGTGGAATACCCGGCTAATGAACTCTCTAATCAAATGAGAAAATCTTTTTGATAATCGAGAAAATTATTCCCAAATATGGACTAATATTATAATAAGACTACAAAATAGAGCTAATATTCTATACATATATGAATTGACACACATTTGAAATAAAGACTTTGATGGAGAGCACGAAACCTACCATTGAGAAGGAATGCCTCACTTTTGTGATGCATTTAATTCTCATAAGTCATGCAAACATAACACAAGACATACACAAAAGTGGAGGAAAAGCCAGAACTCGACCACAAAATACTGTATTTAGTGGTTTTTTCGAGACTCAGGTGCCTTAGAAATGATGAGTTGAAAGGACGGAGCGTCTGTTCACAACTCTAAGACGGATAGGGAGAAGAAAACTACAATAAATATATGACTTGATATGTGTTTCGCTTCATTGCCTTTTCCCCTCACAGTCTTCATAATAATCGGGGAGAAAAAAAAGAAAAATACTTTTTTCCTCTGAACACAAAATTGAGTGAAAAATATATAAAAATTTTCTAATATATAGTAATCTATTGTTAGCCGGAATTGAGGCTTTCATTACAGGCGTTGGGACTGACTGTGGACTGACTGCTCGATTTGCAGTATGTCTCCTAACGCCTCTGTGCTCTATGCCTGTGCCTTATGTCTACCCCAACCTACCATTTCTTAGATTTGATTCTATCGGAAGAGGTCTTAACACTTATCGCACATTTGGGCGCAAAAATTGCATCAATTTTTGGGAGTTTGAATGCAAACTGTCTTTAAGGCAACGGATAATATAGTTGTGAATAAATTGCTATTTTCAGTGTTAAGGCCATTGTGTGTACCCGACAGAGCACTCGGCGTCAGAATGGGTTATGGCTTGAAACGGGATTTTTATGTGTTATACAACGCTATTATACCATATTATACTACAAAGTAATAAAAGAGGGAAATATTCACTCGAATTGAGGCTAAAATAATTTGTATATCAAATGAGAATCAATGCGTGAAATGATGAGAAAAGTCCGGAATATTTCCCAATCAATTGATTGCAAATATCCACGAAATTTGGGCAAAAAAGAAGAGAAAAATTCAAATGATTTCCTATAATTTAAAGCCAGGGAATGGTTATCGAATTAATTAAGAGATAAAATGATAAATATATCAAATAATTAGCAAAATATTATCGAATAAATTAGTATTCAAAGGATAATCACGAAAATCGGTAATGAATTGACTCGAAATCCAATTATGATATCAGTTTCATCACTGAAATTAGACATTAATTTAAATTTAATTAATTTATATAATAAATTCACTTATATTTTAATTAACTGTAACAATAATTTCAGTTATAATTCAAGCCGTGAGTAGAGAGACGTCACAAATGTCTAAACTTTTTTATGCCGTTTAATCTCTAATTATATAAATTGAAAGTAATTTTCATTTTTATGAATTGAATTTTAAGATAAGATAAATAATCTCTGAATAGAATAACAATCGCTTTAAATACAATTCAATACACATTTATATCGGATTTCAAAACAAATATCAGATTTAGACTCAGATATGAATTTTATAAATAGTTGATTGACTTTAATATAAACCCAATTCATTGATAGCTATATCGGACTTAGAATTGATCAGGGCAAATCATGACCTGAACTTCGTGCTCCAGTAATAAAGACCAAATTAAATTAAATCGGAAAGAACTGGCTGTTGAAAGATTGGGTACTTTTTTATCCAAAGTTTGTTTTTCGCCAAATTTTATAATTACTTCGAATAAAATATTTAAAATGAGTTTAAGTTTTAAAGACATAATAAAATTGTTATTTTTCATCGAAAAGATTAAACTTTTTGCTCCTATCGAGCAATAAATCGCCAGAAAAAGGTTCAGTGCTATTGAGGATGAGATAAAAAATAAGAAAAAATCGAGTATTTTAAACAACATTATCGTTAAGTCAATAATAATTATAGACATTTATCAATGGATGGTCTGAGCAATGATTAAAAACGATTAAAGATTATCATAACATTAATGGCGAGCGATATAAATAACATTTTAATGAAGAGAAAACAAAAAGAGATAGCCTGGACAAAATTATACCCTTGGCTTCAAAAGTATAGCTAACAGGCGCTGAAATCATTGCAATGATTTTCAAATTATTCACCAAAAAAACAAAGAAGAGTTTCAGAAAACTATTTATGCTTTAAGACAAATATTGTCATTAAATCAGAAGATTTTTTTTCGATTTCAAAACTTAAACTAACATTTGATGAATACCTAATGTCCGCGCATTTCAGGAGTGTTTGCTTTCGAGCCAAGAAAACTCTATATTGATTATGCCCGAGCAAGTTTTCATTAAAATAACATCAATATAATCGATAAATACGTGAGAATACGGTCTGAGCGGAAGATATCTGATGCGAAACTTTGGTGAACTGAGTGGTTAAGGAATGCATACAGAGTTTGATATCTCATGAAACTCATCGCAAATTCATTTGCATTTCGTTCAGATGTCTTTTCTCTGAGGCTATTGTGAACTCTTATTAAAACAAAAGGCCAATAGAGATGTCATTTTCATATTCACTCAAACATAACATAACTTATATAAGAGCAGAGAAAACACTTTCAGCCGAAACTCAAAGGAATGGCCCAAAGGTTTCGAAACAATTTTCGAGTGAATAAAACTGAATATAATTCACAATAAAATGACAGAAAGTCTATTCAAAAAAGAAATTTTATTTCACTTAAAATTGTAATAAAAATCGTTTTTTATTGAAATAATTTATTCGAAGAAAGAAAATAATGAATAAAAGGTTTGAAAAGAAATGTAACGGATTTGTGATAATTAAGAGGAAGAGATTTTCGGATAAAACGCTGAATTCCTCTTCAGTTTTGAAAGTAAGGCATAAAATAATTGATTCATTCATTTCCAATGAATTCAAAGAAACAAAATTTGAATTCAAATATTGGGTTTTTAACTCTGAGACAAAACCTATGGATAAAGACCAAGAATAAGGTGTAAAATAAAAAGATTTTGCACAAAAAACATACTAAAAAGTAAATTATTGACCTCGAGCTTACAATTGAAGGCAGCACAAGTAAACTGTTTCTTTCTTTTGGACTCAAAATTCAATTCCCATTCTTCTAAATAAACTGAGAAAAACACAAAATAGTCGGCAAACTGTGGCCAACGCCCGGCCGCCCCCCACATAGGCTCTGAACAATCGCACCGGACTTAGTGTATACCCAAAAAAGACAACACCATGTAATGAAAAGGGGTTTTGTCTGTTTTAAGCCAACGAATTGAGGCCAGAAATTTAAATCTAAAATGAATTACGGATTTTGCTCCGACTATAGGAATGTCTTAATGACAGACCAAATACAATGAAAGTCAAAGTAGTGCTAAAAATTCCATATCGAATGTCAGACCATTTTTATTGGGGACTGAGTGGTGTGTGCTGTGCAGTGCAGGAGTGCAGTGGAAAACCTAATGTTGAAGTAAATGAGACTTTTATGCAATAAAAATATTTTTTCTATCGTTTCTAATCTATTCTTCTATTCAATTCTTTGAGCGGCACTCGACCTCCCGGTCCCTCCACCTTATCATTTAGGAGTGAATCCTTGGAGAAAGGTATGTCTCTGATCTCTGGTGCTATGATAGAGAGGGATGTGCTGTAAAGCGACGCAATATAATAAACAATAAAAAGCATAATTGACTCGAGAAAAATGCATTCCTTATATAACTTGCATTAAGTAAGAGAAGAATACAGTCTATGAAAAAAAGTCACTTAAGTCTAAACTTCAATCTCATGGCTGAGATTTCTAAGAATAGCAAAAAAGTATTTTATTCTTTCCCTGAATAACATAAGTACAGCATATAATCAAAAACGTGAATCCATTTTAGAGAGACTTAATGCTATTTTTCTGCTTTAAATATGATTTTTTATTTTTATTTACTTTACTCAATGTCTATGAAATTATCTATTATATGATGAAAAAGTTATATTCGAGCAAAAAAATTCAGTTAAACACTGAGATTGTGATAATAAAAAAAGAAATGTTGAGAAACAGAAATAAAGAAATTTATTTTCTATTAGCAAATGAGTGATAAATAATTTCTCGACAAATATTTGTTTAATCAAAATCAAAGCTACCGATAATTTTTGGCGATTAGAAAAAGTTCTCCGAACAAAATCAAAACAAGAATTTGGAAATCAAAAGTCAAAACTTATAATTATGTAAATTATTTTCGCAAATATTAAAAAAATGGCGAATAATTTAGTGATCATTAGTCGCAACGAAATCATTACTTCTTTAGTTTCTATATAAGGATTATTCGACTAATGATTCAAAAGGTATTGACTTTAAGGCAATCAAAAGGAGATAAAAATTTTTATCTTCAAATCGGAATTATTATCAAAACATATAATAATATTTGAATATAAATATATATTTGAGCGAAAAAATTGTTTTAATTCTTACCTTAAATAAAGGGCTGAAAGTAATAACTAATAATCATTTGATTTATGATTAACTCGTTTTTACACAGAATGTAATCAATTGATTGATTGATGAATCAGTTGAACAAAAACTACTTTTTCTTCGTTTTATATGAGAAAAGAGTATCCAATCAGTTATGAAAAGCCTTTGATGTTAAGTACGACATATTTCACATAACTTTTTCAATTGTAATAACAATAATCCAAAACTAATTCAAATGAAAAAATTCTTCAGACATCACGAAAAAGGTTTTCATCGGGAAAGGGCTCCACGTCTGCGGCAATCCATGTTTGCCGATAAAGTACTGAACTTATGGATTGAAAGCTGAGATGAATTGAATATAAAAGAAATTAATTGAAATCAATCACACATTTAGTTGTGTTTGAAGTCCATTGAAATCACATTTGAGTTGAAATCTCATCGAAGAACTTATTTGACGAACAGAACAACAAATGAAGAATATTTTTTCGGGGAATAAGAAGATGAGTTCACCGAATAAATGAGAATTTCTTTTCAAAATTGATCGGGATTATAATTCGATGAGTGAGTCATAAAATGATTTGAAGAAATGCAATGATTTGTCGTTTGCTTTCAAATCAATCCATTTATATAAAACCGATGACTGAGTCTAACCTCTCATCGCATTTAAACGCAATTCAATCCACAGACAATTCAATAGACATTTGCCATCAATAGAGAGGAACTCCTAATAGACTGGAAAACACGCGAAGAATATGAGAACAAATGTCTTTCAGAACCAAAATCCGTATATTTTGGGATAAAATCCAAAATTTATTTCAATAGTCAGTAATAGAATTGAGAGACACTTCTTCTCTGGAAATCGGGTGCCGTTCACTCAGAAGTCAGGCATACACTGAGAGCCAGAACTCGAATGCTTTGCCAACAGTGAGGGAACTACTGGTTTGCACAGAAGAGGAATAGACTGATGGAAACACTAGAGAGCGACTGGAGCTCTAAGTTTGCGCACAGTTTGTACTGATATTGGAACTGCTCTCCACTTTGGAGAAGAGTAACAGCTGTATGTCCTGTCTCTTGAGCGCTCACTAACTATTCTGGCGAACCTCTCGTATATGAAAGCAGTTCTTGTTCTGCGGAACAGTCCATCTCAGAGCAACTGATTCTGAGCCGAGGGTAGAGTTCGCGAATCTTCGCTCTTTCCACTCAACTGTCAATTCCTCTCTTTTTTTTCTCTCTTCCAGTTCTTCGACTGACTGTTCGCAGACTATCTTTATATAGACTCTGGTATACAATAGTCGACTATTGGGTATGCCTTCGATAAGCCGTTTCCCAATCAAAGTCTATCTGTTTCTTGAATTTAAATCATTTTTTATTCGATTTGTCTTTTTGTCGGCGATAACTTTTTTGCCTAAAACTACTCACTTTGTAACCAAGACTATTGATTTGATCGGAATTTTTGTCTAAGTTTTGCTAAAAACCTAATTCTGTGCTGAGTTTTGTCGGTATTTGATTCCCAATTATTTATCATTCAATCAATTGCTTATAAAATTGAACTCAAATCTAATGAATTCCTTAATTCTGTGTTAAATCTGTTTTTATGAAATTATAGCCAAATTTAATCAACGATTGGGTGAAACAAATGTTAATCGAAATAATTATTAAGCCATCGATTGTTTGAAGAAATTAATGTTTTGAACTTTAATTTGTATTTTAAAACAAACAAAACAATGGGTTTAGAGCCGGGAATTAAATCAACAAATAAGGAGTGAATTCTCGAGTTTGAGAACTCAATCAAATCAATGATGTGTTGAACGAAAAAAATTATTGTTTAAATCAATTTATTGAATGATTGATAACAAGCTGTGAAAAAATCAAATTTTTTTCAATCGATAATCAAAAATAATAGACTTATTAATAGAGAGAAAAGTCTCTCAAAACTTGATTTTCCGTCGAAAAGGAGTTTTTATTCGGAGACAAAAAGTTATGAAACGAATTCATTGAACTTAACATCTGTTCAAAAGTCAATCACAAAAGTCTACTGAAAATTGACTCTAAAATTAACATTAAATTCATTTATAGTAAGGAAAGGCATTTCCAAACTGAACAGAGAAGCGGTGCTAAAGTGATACACATTTCCAGTCGAAGATTGACTGAAAGCTGAACCAAGTTTTCAAAGAGTGGGAAAAGTAATAAAATTTTTCATTTCATTACAGACACCAAACCTATTGAACGGCTAAACGGCTCTCATTCGTAGAAATACTGTATAAATAGTTTTGACAAAAAAAAATGCATTTCTATAAAATATATCCCAATTTATTTGTTCAACGATTGAGAGGCACACCATTCAAACGAATGGGTGGTCAGAGAGCCTATGGGACAGAGTTCGGGCACATTTCAAAAATATTTCGAAGCAATCCTTAATAACAACACAACAGAGCAGTAAACGGGACTAACATTTAAAATAAATAAATAAATACTGGAATAGGTATTAAAACTCACATTTAGACTACTGTCCGTTGAATGTTCTGTCCTCTTAGTCCGGGCTTAAGTCAATTGGTTTCGACCTTCAGGTCGGCACTAATTCGAGCGCTGTGTGTGAGGAACAGGTCTGAGAATTGGGTCCACAAAACACTGTTAGGAAGTAAAGAGAAAAATGTCAGAAAATTATTGAAAGAAAATCCTTTTAGATGTGAATTCTGGGCAAAAGTCGCGGCAATCGTTAAATTGGATTTTAAACAGTTTAAACATTTTTCTCCGTCTTAACTAATCTGGTCTGTGCTGTCAGCTCAGCATAAATGAGGAGAAAAGGAGTCAATTTTACAGTCAGATCCTTTCTGACACTTTTAGTGCAGTTCTCAAAATGTGAGGAATTCCTCTCTGTTTGAGAGAATACATGACTCTATTTTTCAATACCTAAATAAATAACACAAGAAATTGGAGAACACGTGTGTCTTCAAAATGTGTTTGGTATTTATCCTCTGTGTTGGCAGTCATTTGACTTTTTTTGTTTAGAAATTGTAAAAATTTTGGGCCTTTTTCTAAAGCCTTTAGAGAACACAAGTTTTCAATTTATTTTCCGAATCAATGTTTGGCTAAACTTAAGTATAAAAATGTTTAGACAATAAAATATTTTCAGACTATTCTTGGTATTTATGGTAAGATTTTATGTTTGAATAAATGAAAAATATATCCAAGAATATAGCTAACTGTGAGAGCGAGTTGTAAGGCCTGTTCTCATAATATCAATGAATACAAAATGTTGGAAAAGATTAAAATATTAATCAATCAAAAAATCGAATAAAATATTTCGCATTTTTTCGAACAAAAAACCCGTAAAAGTGTTGAAACTATTTTCGGTTAAAATATTTTCTCTTTTGATGAAAATTTTGGCAAATATTCAGAGATGTGCTGATAAAAAGTGGAGTCAAAGAGCGAGTCGGAGCTGAGAGGAAAGGGATGTAATTAAGGTCTCGGAAAAAGAGAGAGAAAATGAAAACAATAGCACTGTTAGCAGACCATAGAGACTGTGCTATTCTGTGCTCATGAATGTTGTGATGGATTGTCTTTAAAGTCACTCAAGAGATTTCAGTGTCAGATATTCAGACATTAGTAAGCATTACATAGTATTCCCTTTTGTATTGAAGGCACAGATCTTTGATTATATGCGCCCATAGTTTTGAGCCGACATTTGATTTGAAAATAATATAAAATAGTTCACTCATTTCCTCATCCATTGGCCCCCGACTTGATTGCCATCCCTTTGCCACTAATGCAATGTTCATTGATTTTATGGAAGGAATTGCTATTAGAAAAGGGCTAACAATAAAAGGAATTCACAGAAATTGAATGAATGATTGCTTGCATTGAATTCAGTCAATGGATTAGAGTTCATATCAGTTGCTTCGCCCCAAAAGTCTACTGAATTTTATTATATTTCGCTATTATTTTATTTATTAACGAATCAAAAGAGATTTTCAGAGCAAAGGAGCACAGAATAGGACAGAATCAAAATTGAATTAAACAGAGAATCATTAGTTTTCTTCTACACTATTATCTCCTTTACTTTGAGATCAAATAAATTAAAATCAAATCAATTGTCGACTCGAGTTATAAATTATATTTAGTTCTCTATTAGTTTATGTACTCTATTCTGTGCAGAGGAACTCCATTGAATTTCGATTGTCTTTCACTAGATTTAGTCAAAAATAATGAAGATTTTCAACATTTGAAATGAAAAAAATGATTATTTTATAAAACGAAAAAAGGCTTTAAGTTTACTAATGATGGAAAACCCCATTAAGTCGTCTTCAAGACTCTTCTCCAGTAAATAATTTTTCTTAAAAAACCATTAAATGGATTAAAAAAATTTATTCACAAAAGAAATATTTTCATGAATTTAATTATGAAACTCCTGATTATGTTTTAATATGTTTTAAAATCATCTTTTGATGCAATCTTGGGGTCGAACCCTATTCTGTTCAATGAAATAATTAGATTTCAAAATTTGATTTCTATTATTATTTTTATTATTATATAAAATTTTCGACAGAATTGATGAAAAAAAATGAATTAAAAGAGAAATCAAATTATTTCCAAACCATAATCAAAAACAAAATCTCATTTTGAAATCGATTTTCAAAGGGATTAGTCGCCAGTAAAAGGCTTTTCTTGAAAATTATTTATCAAATTATTAAGTAATGAACTTTTCCTTAAAAAAAAACAAAAAGTATTTTCAAAAATAAAATTAAACAAAAATTTTGAAAACTTTTCAAAATTAGATTAACTTAAGAAAGAAATTGAATTAAAATTATGTTTCAGTTCAGTGAAAATGAATACAAAATTGAAATTCAAAAGAGAAAAGATTGAGAAAAAGTTGTCTCAAACCGTTATAAATAAACCATAATTATAATGATCTGAATGAAAAATTGTCAACATTTCGGGTCATTTGTCCAGAAGAAGACATTTCCGGACATGAAATCCGAGACCAGATATAAAACTAAATTAAAATTTAGAGTTATTTTCGGCACAAAACATATGTCACTAATCATACAATCCGTGTATTTGAGGAAAGTTGAGACCAATGGACATAAAAACAGTAATTTTCTCACAGCGTTAGGGATGAGTTAAACACAGGCCATACCATTATGTGAGGCCCTCTTCTATTAGTTAACAGATATTCAGCAAAAATAAAAACTTTTATCACTGAATTTGAGTTTCCTGTCCCACACATAAGGGGATCGACAGCAGCAACACATACAACACCAGCGCATTCCTAATGCCAAGACTAAGACTATTCATTTGCACGGTTACCAAAACCAACTGTTCAACAGAATATAATGTAAACATTGATCATAACCATTCTCTGCCATATTTAGCAGACATAGATGCAAGGTCATACCAGCAAACTCTTAAAATGAAAGAATTTAAGCATGAACATCTTTAACTAACTCTAATGGGTTACACTCTTTGAACGAATGCTTTGATTACTAGAATTAAGTCAATTTAATAATGATTTTTGAGAAATAAATTGAAAGATTCGAGTGATTAGAATCTGGTATCAAATGGTAGTCATTTGAATACAGTTATTAAGGCTCTTATTAAATGACTTCTGGCGTTGTTTTCATAAAAATGTTTTCTTATTTTTCGTATATAAACGCGTTTTAGAGCTCTTATCGAAAGAAATTTTGTTTCGATCTGAGTATCGCTTTATTCAGAATAAATAAAAAGTTATTTAACACAAAAACGATTTCAGTATTAAAATAATAGTAATTATTCTCAAATGAAGTGTTGAAATCATATTCAAGATCTAAACCTCAAGAAGTTTTTTAGTCACTTCCTTATGGCTAAAAGCCATTAATTTCCATTGTATTGAAGGTAAAAATGCATTTCTATTATATCTCTTTATTTATTGATCTTTTAATATAAGACAGAAATTCATTCGTTTCACGAATTCATGGCTTTTTGTGTTTGGATTTTTTGAATAAAAAATTTGTTGCTTTACTTTTGCAGCCGATTATAAGTGGAGTGAATTATAAGAGAAAACTAGTTCTTAGGACTACAGACAACTCTGTCTTATCTCTGGGCTCTTGTCTTCGGCCCGAATAAAGTTGAGGTTCAAATACGAGCCATAAATTCAATACAATTTCCATTCAATGTTTGACTTTTGGATTCACTTCAGATATGAAATATAAATATATTTATGTATTGATTCGAGTTATCAATAGTTTCAGTGTTTAGTTTGCAATTTGGTGTTTGAAAAGCGTTTGAATGCAAATATTTTTCTCATAAAATTATTTTCCAATAAATATATTTATCTCTCAAACTAATGACCGAAATTGGTTTCCAAATCCCAAAAATCTATTCAAGTGTTTGCTTTCATCTCAAAACACTTTAATGTTTTCAATGTTAAGTTTATTGAAACTCATATTTTCGAGTGAAATAATCACCAAGTTTATAGTTTATACTCATTTAGAGTGATATAAAGCCATACAACTCAAATGAGGCACACATTTCTCGGAACTTATTTATCACTAATTTAGATAAAAATTCAAATTAAACATAAGATAAATGAGTTTTTAGCGAAAATCTGTTGATATTCGCAAATAAGCCAATGATTCGTGTAATTCAACAAATGCTTTACGTTTTTCAATCGCTAAACGACTCAACGAAATGATTCCCTCTTATTATGTATTTTGGATAACAAACAGAGTCGACACAGTTTTCAATACCAGTGCAATGGCAGCGGACTCTCATTCATAAGCACACAGAATAAGGGAATAAATTAATGGCCAATCAGTGTATGCATCACAAGACCAAAGAGCCAGTGTTTGCCACTCGTGGAGTAGTCGACACTTTTTTGGAGAACTTCTCTCCTCTTCGGCAGACATTTGTGGAGTACTTATTATTCACATATAAATTGATATGAATTAGAGTCGTGTTTGCAATGAAACGCTTACATCAAACTATTATAAGTAAAATGTTTTTTCATGCAATGCTTAACCATCAGAAAAGAGAGGAATGTGAGGAACAGTTGAATGAGAATCAGAGATCAGTTATAACCAGGGAGAAATAGTGATTAATAGTTTGTTAAATACGAATCCGATGAACAGATGTGCACTTCTTTCCTCTGAATTAGTCTTTCGTTACATAATTGTAGGCTTTGGTGAAAGCGTAGATCAAAATCACTGTTCATTTGAATCTAGAGGAAGGCACCACCAAGCTCCTTTAATAACTCTATTTATAGAAAGGGTCATTTCTCTTACATCATGATTAATACGAATGGAAATTGCATAGTCCGTAGACAACTTGAGCCAGAATAAATTTGAATAACTTGAAAATTGAAACCAAGAATTGTCTGGAAGATTGTGAGGACAGGTCTGACCCTTCGGTATAACAACTGAAAAAGGAGTCGAGAAAAAAGGACAAAAAATTCACATTACATGTGATTACAGAAGCATTTCTTGTTAGGACTGGAAGTAATTTAATACCAAAAATCAACATTTCGTCGGAAAATGTTTTCTCTTATTTTTCTGATGTTTTCTTTCATTTTGAGACCGATTTCCAAGAGATGTGAAGACAGACTCTAATAGAGAAAAACGAGTTTTTATACGATTTCCCGTCTCTTCTCGACTCTAGTCTAATGTGTTTTTCATTTGAATTTCATTAAAGAAATCTCTCTCTCTCTCTCTCTCTCTCTCTCTCTCTCTCTCTCTCTCTCTCTCTCTCTCTCCTCACTTAACAAATCTATTAGATATCAATTCTCTGCAGAATTTATCTTTCATTTTACTTGTTTTTGTATTTTCAACGAAATTTTCTAATCAATAAAATTTCGACGGAATGGGAATTCAAATGTAAAATTCAAATGAACTAGGATAGAATACTTGATTTCTAGATTAAATCTAATACTATAAACTCGACACAAGATATTCAAATAATTTGATTTTCATCTCAAACCTTAGACTTTGAAGAATAATATTCCGAATCATTTGAATTAAAATCATATCTAAATACAGAAAATCAAAGAGAAATAAATCTGAAAATCCATTAAAATATTTTTGAATTAATCAACGAATTAATAATAAATGATGGGATAAAACTGATCTTTCATAGTTTTATCGGCAAAATAATAAATTTCAAGTTTGACTCTTCAAAAGAAAAGTTTTTATTCTTGGCTTTTATTCACTTAAATAACAATTTTTACGTAAAATTTAAAAATATTTTTTTCCCAATTATTATCTCTGTTTGAGAGATAAGAAGAAAAATAAACGTTTTTTTTCAAATCATATTCAAAGAAAGATATAATACTCTTATAAATGGAAAACAAAATTCAAAAACTTTTGATAAATTAAAACATCATTAAAAGCAAAACAAAAAATAAAACAAAAGACTGGGGTTTGAAGAAAAATACTGAAACCTTAATAAGAGTCAACTCAAAAATGTTTATCAGTTTTTATATCAAATAAGTAGAAATTTTTGATAAAAATGAAAACTTTTTTCTTATTAAACACTCTTAACTCGATATCAAAACTTCTAGTCACGAATAGAGGAAAGGGAGCGAAGCGAAGAGAGAGAGAGAGAGAGAGAGAGAGAGAGAGATTTTATAATCAAATATAATAAGCTATGAATTACAGTCTGTTATATAAAACTTAACTCTGATTTCGTGCGGCAATTAATGTGGCGGTGCTTTGAAAATATGGCGTAACTCAAGACTGTTAGGACTGAGGTATCTGTCCTATCAGTCGAGTCGACAGAAACACAAGAGAGAGAGATAAGATTTGGTGAATAACTACATTTATATATCAAATTATATTTTGAAAGACAGAGCGAAATAAATAGAAACAAAAATAATGAAATATTTATCAAAAGCCCGAAATCGATGATCAATAGAAGCAATGCTTGGTTTACAACAAAATTAATGACAGCTTTTCTCAGTTTTTTTTATCAGACCTTTGCTATCGATTCGATGTATTTTTATTTTTCGCTCAAATTTGTTGATTTTCTTTCTTTATACCAATCTTTGAGTTATAGAACTTTATTAAAGTTTATGCGGAAAAAATTTATGATTTATTTGAAATCATAAATGAAAAGTCAGATGAATTAGTATTCAAAGGATTGGCAGCCAATGAAAACTGGAGCCAAACGAGTAAAAGTGAAAAATTATTTTTCACCGAAAAAATGTTTGGAAACAAACAAAAGTTTACAATAATTAAGACAGAAATCCATTAAAAATATTTTGCGGTTTTATTTGTGGAAAAACTCTTCTCAACTCTTCTGATATACACTTCTATTAAAACTTCAAATATTTTTCATATTTTTGTTTTAAAAGCTTTGATTAATTGTTGGCAACAAACTCATCATATTTTACGCCAGGTATATATTTTTTCTACAATGGGTTCGACTAATTGATGTTGGAATAGGTTTTTAATTTAAATGACTTTTCCAGTGCTTGTATTCCACTCCAAAACACTTACGAAAATTTGTGCAAAAATAACAAAATTTGCCTCATTTCCAATCTGAGGACAGCCATAAAACAAGTTTAGATACAGCGCTAAAACATTTTAGAAAAACAGATATAAATTCTGGAAATTATAAAAATGTAAATTACTTTCAAATTCTAGTTATTCTGGGCTTCGGTTACACCGAATAAGTAAATAATTTTTATGTATTAATAAATGGCAACAATTTTATGACTAAAAGAGTCTACAATTATCGATAAAATGTGAATAAATGGCAAAACATTGAGACATAAATTATTATATGAAAAGTAATTCAAAAGCAATGGTTAACAAAAAGTCACAAATGTAGTGAACAGTCAGTGAAAGACATAGGGATGGGATCACTGTTTGCACACGTGCTCTGCCATCAATTGCCTGATATGAGACCACATTTGCATCACTAAAGCCCTGAGTCTTTTAATACTCTACTTTGAAGTTTAATCATCGGCACCACCGAAGACGAGGAACAGGGCTCAGGATCGGTATATGAATAGGGAATTGCAATACAAGGCTTTCGCTCTCTTCTCCTCTACTCATACATTGTTTGCCGTAAGGATTAGCATTCAAATGATTGTGAACTAGGCAAAAAACTAGACTTTTAATGCCATTGGAATTAAATTCTAACTCAACCCTCAGATTATTGCATAAGAACTACAATAAAACCTCAATCCTGACAACTATGGAGAGAATTGAATGAGAAAGTCAAATGGATGTCCTAGGGCGAGCAATCAAATCAGACGCTTCCTTATTTGAATTATTTGAAAACTCGATTATCTTTATTCAAAGTCTTATGTCTTTAATTAAATGATGTCTTCAATAGAATTGGTTTCACTTTAAATGTGTTATTCATTTGATTGATTAATTCAGATGAGAGACCAATGAATTCAACTGATATCTCAACTACTAAGTGATTCAGTGACTGTCTGTCCTCTCGATCACCGAATTGACATTATTTCCTGTTATTCACGACTGATATCAACTGACAATAAAGTGTATTCACATTCAAAATGAATTTTCTATTCTCTCAATTCAATGAATAATAAAATAAAATGAATGAAAAAATAAGAGAAAAAACTAATTCAAGGCGTGAGTGAATCGAGTGATTCAGTCAACGATCAAATGAAAACTATTTTATTCTGTGCAGCTATTGGTAGGCAATGGCTATAATTTTATACATATGTTTACAATGACTGAATGCAAATAAGTTTTTTGCTCTCATAACTGGGTATTTGGCCTACACTTGAAATGGTTTTTTATTCCGAGCCATCAGTTTTTGTGTCATCGTTTTGATTGATTATCACATTTTTTGTCAACTTCTGTATGAGTGGGGGAACGGGTACTGCATTTGGCTCTGTTTTTGAGTGGCTTATTGTCAAATAAATAATGAAAAATGTATTTAATATAACCTATGAATTGATATCATTGCGGAAGAGCTGCCGAACAGATGACAGAATACAAGAATAGATTACATATTATTTTGATGTCATTTAATAAGAAATTTTTTGTTGTTATCTGACATTCAATAAAAAGTATTTTTCATCTTTTCCTTCGTCACAATGAGTTTGAAATTTCAATTTTCAGTTCAATTGCGACAAAACTTTTAATTCAATTTCCATTCATTGAAATACAAATTTTTCGCTGAATTTTCGAAAGTTATGGGAATTTTTTGCGATTTCAATAATAATGAAAAATTTAATTCAATTCTGAAAAAGCATTTCTAAGAGAGATTTCAAATATTGAGTGATCAGAGTTTGGCGAAAAAAAATTGATTCAATGTCCAGAGGAGTGAATAAATAAAAATTTCATAAAAATAAATCCAAATTTTGTTGAAAAAGAAGTTATGAAAAACCAGTTTTCAATTGAGAATATCTTCTGAATCGATACATAAAAGTCTAGGAAATAATAATAAACATTTGGAAAAAGGCTAGAATTGAATTGGATTTCTGCACAGAATGCCTGTGCCTGTGCTGACCATAGATTGAAAAAGCACTTGAAGTGTATGTGCGGTTTGACCGGAATAGTGTGCTCTCGACTGTGAAATGCATTTCAGTTGAGTCCGACTTTTCAGGTGAGAGAATAATTTTTTGCTTCCATAAAGTTTCTCGGCTTAGGTGTTACCTGTGCTGAGACTGTGCTCCCAATACAATATATCATAAGGTGTAAGTCAATGGTGGCCTTTGACACCGACCTTACGAGCGGTTTCCTGTTGTGTGCACTTCAATGAGTTCTCTTCGGTTTCGTCTTAACTCCCAATCAATAGGACTTTGAACTGAAAAATTGAAACGACTCTAAACTTTTTGAGGGAAAACTCCATAAAAAGGCCGAAAACTAATCTCTTCTAATATATCACTTTTGGTCATATTTTTTCAAAGACATAAGAATTTTTGTGTTGTTATTGTGTCTAGGTGATAGTATTCGCTGTTCTCAGTCTATAACAATGGCTTATAAATTGAGCCAGGCTTACGATGGAGGGGGAGGTGGCTCTGGTTTTAGTAAATCTTCTGAACAAAGATTTTCGCCACCTTTTCCTCAATCAATACAATTGTGGAAAAAATAATTTCTTTGCATTTGTGAGACTATTATTATTAGCCGCTAAACGCCGTACTCTTTCAGACTCCATATCAATTGATATATTCAACACCAATCTTATTCGTTAAAACTCTCCTTGATACAATCAAGCTTCAATTCTTTGTACAAATTGTTTGAAGGCTTTTCAACTTTGAAAATCGAATTAAAACAGCGTAAAATTTATCTTGATCAATTTTTCCACAATTCTATTCATAGATAATTTTTCAAATAATTCAAATTAAAATTAAAATTTCAGCTAAAAGTTTGTAATAATATCGAGAATTGACTGTAATTTAGTCAAATATTCTCCACTCGAATGCTTCGTAAGAATAATCGCTAACAAGAATTGTTGTCTTCAAACATATGAAAGACTCATATTTGGTGTGAATAGAGGATCGTTTTCGGGCCCAACCATACAGTTTGGCAACTCTTCTAACAAAAGGTATGAGCGATAAATGTATCGATGATTTTCCTCAACGAGCAGTTCATTCATTGTCACCAATTCATGCGTGAAGTACTTCTTCTTATATCCACCAGATTTTGGACACATTTTTTGCCTTTGATAGCACACATACCCAGAGGTTTGGGTTTCTCTCTGGTTTTGTAACTGCAAATTGGGTGTCGACTCCACAACAGACTAGTGGTTAGGGGTCTGAGAGGAGAGCACATACGCGTCCGGATTCAAAATCAATTGCAGGGCAAATGACGGGCGAAAGAGCGCCGAACGAATTGTCTGAAGTACTGAATGGTTGACAATAACGAGTGAAATATGGCTTTTCGTCAATGAAATAAAAGTCGAAAAATACAGATAAATAACTTACAATTATATACCTGTGCTCTCGTAAAAAAAAGTCAGTCGGTAAGGGCTGAGCGAAGAACTGACAATGTTTTGGAGGAGATATACTGTAATTATAATGCTTTAGGGATGGGATGTCTTTACTGCGACTTTGAAACACCTCTTGTATAACACAATTTGTTTGTCACTCAAAAAACTTTTGAATTGAGTCTCAGGTTTGTTAAGGGATCCCTTTGTGTCTGTTGTGAAAAAGCGTCGGAAGGCTTTCCAAACTCAAGTACTGAACCTTGAATTGAATTCAAGTAAAAAAAGGTGAAAAAGATTTCGTTAATTATCGGACTTTGAAGAAATTCAAGCAAAACAACAACAAATTCATGACATATAAAATCGAGTGTTTGTGGCTTTTCTCACAACTATTTGAAGGACTCTTTGAATTTTCATTTTCACCAATCAATCAAACTATTGGTGATTAAAATAAATTGGTTTTGATTTCTCGCCACTAAATCAGCAGAAAATTTATCTGCAATTTGTTTGACAAACACTGAGACTGTTATTCAAAGAGGAATTTCTTTCGGTTAGAAAACTGACGACAAATAAATAACAAATCATTTCTTCAATCATTTGTGAGTTAGAATTGACACAAAACTAATTGACATTTTCCTGTTTGCCGGCTCTGGCTTTCAATTCAATCCAATGACACACATAAGAGCTATACATTTATAGATTTTTCTATAGACAAGAACCAAATACTGCCAATAAATGCAAGAGTTGTCGACATAATGACAATGAATTCTTTCAACGACTGATTGAATGAAAATTTAAATTTACAGAAGAATAACACAAACAGCAAAAAGTAAGCAAAAGTCGAGAGAGAGAGAGAGAGAGAGAGAGAGAGAGAGAGAGAGAGAGGGAGGGAGAGAGAGAGGGAGAGAGAGCTGCAGCTGAGGTGAGAAAATGTTTCTTTCAATTGATTGCATTCAAGACTCGGAGAAAATACATAATTGAAAGCGAAAAGCATTTGAAGAATTGACCTAAAATTCAATACCAATTGTGCTGTTCATGAGAGAGAAGTACCTTTCGCTCAGAACAAGACTTCTTAAGCCAATGAATGAATGAATGTATAGTAAGAACCGATGAATAAAAGGTGAAGAAAAAGGATTACAGACTTCGAGTGTGTGGCACTGACTGTGGCACAGACCTAACAATGCATTCAAATCCCTGAATAGCTGACACTCTTATAGCTACTGATGTTTCCCGAGCTCTTGTTAGGGCCGGCGATTGATGGCCACTGCCTCGGGTCTGATACACATTAGAGAAGTGCAAAAGTTTGGAAATACTTTTTTACAGATTATTTGACTGAAACTCTTTTAAGTGAATACATCTGTTCTGTACTCAAAACTGAATATTTTCTCAAATAAACTGAAGAAAAATAATATTTAACACATTTATTACTAAAGTGCAGGTGTTTTGGGCTCACAAACAGACAGAATATTTATTTTTACTACTTTTCTGTTCCTCACTATAATAATAAACATATTTTTTGGCCCCAAAAGTGGAAATTTTAATTACAAACTCAAGTAATGGCTGTTATATTGACTAATGAGTCGATTAAACGCTTTTAAACGAATGTCTGAAAACTTAGCAAAAAAATTGAATTCCTATAAAATAAAGTTGAGGTCAGATATTATGTCCAGATTTCGATTGTCTGACAGATTACCAGAAATTGAACATGATTATTTTACACTCATTTTATTAACAAATATCAGATTAATTTGTTTATCAATTGACAGATCATTTAAGTATTAGATAATGAATATAATGAGGAAACAAATTAATGTTCGATATATTTATTTGTGGGAAAATTGAATAAACTTAAGGCAAATAGGATTCCCTTAAATAAATTGAATGTAACCTAACTTTCAGATTAAGAAGAAGTAAAATATGAGTTGATTTAAGCGAAAGTCTTGAAAATGAATTTAATGGACAAACTATTAGATCACTTGAATTGAATGCATAACTCAATAGAGGTTTTCGCAGAGAAAATAAAGTTTGAATTTCATTTGAAAATATTTAATGCCTTCTAATGATAAGACATTTTTCTTCTTGGTTTGTGTTCTTACGGCCAGACATCGAGACTAAACAGAAGACTCGAAACTCTTGGAAGAAAAGGCGATTACGAGTTTGTATTTCGCAAACATATAGTTCTGATGTGAGACGAAAAATACATTATATTCAGTGATGTCTTGTTTTTCATTGAATCAGTTGTTTATCTTTGGTGTCAATCTGGACAGAGAACAGACCGAATGGATCCGAACAGCGCTGTTATACTAATATAAATATAGTTCACATTATATGCGAAAGAAGTAGAATAAGAAATGAGAGAAAAGTTATATAACTTTGAGAAATACATAACTCAGAAATGGTTTTAGAGAACGAAATTCTGTGGTGTGTTCTGTGGTGTGCTCTGGTCTGTGCTCAGGTCTGCCATAAATAAAAAGTTAACTCTTATTTCTAACACATTTTATTGAGCGATATATTACTCATACTTTGGGTCCAGAAATTCAAACCAAATAAACATTGCGTTAAATAATTTTATAGACCGAATAAAAAGCAAAAAATGTGGAATTTTTGGGCAAAAAGTGCACTTAATTTATGAAAAAATTATATGAATTACTGCCCAAACCATTGGCGTTATAGTGAACTGAATTCATAAACAACTGTTGATTTGCATAAAATAATCAAAATTATGGGAAAATTTGCAACAAATTTATGACATTTCGTTTTCTAATTCAATAATATCTTGCATTTCAGTGAAAAACAAGAATGTTTTGACTCTTGGAATAAATCAGACGGAATTGAGTTTGAAAAGAAGAAAAAGATTTTAATCTGAAGTGAAAAATATATCAATAAATTATCTATTAAAATATGGAGAAAAAGTTTGTGACATTTCAACGAATATACAGAAAAAGGAGCAAAAAATTAATTCAAAATTTGAATTTTAAATCCCACTTAAGGTATTAGGTTTTCAATTCAATTAATCAGAAAAATCTTGTTTTAAATTAAATTTAATTAAATATTTTGTGCGAAAAACTAAGAAATAAATTAATGAAATAAAAGTTAAGTAAAAACCAATGAAAACGCTTTGAAAACAAAATATTTGAATAAATGAAGAAAAAAAATCTAATGAATAGAAAGAAATTTTTTTTAATTCATAAAAATTATGTTAATTAAGGACTGGAAACAGTATATCCAAGTTTATTATAACGGATGAAAGTGTGGAGAGAGAGAGAGAGAGAGAGAGAGAGAGAGAGAGAGAGAGAGAGAGAGAGAGAGAGAGAGAGAGAGA
>JAQGBD010000613.1:0-26710 GCA_034698165.1 Punctoribates punctum | reverse complement strand
TCTCTCTCTCTCTCTCTCTCTCTCTCTCTCTCTCTCTCTCTCTCTCTCTCTCTCATCTCTGATGATTTGTTTGGTAATATTCTTGGAAGATTTACTTATTAGTAAATAATTTACAGTAAATCAGAGATATTGATTCTCTAATAAAATAAATGAATGAATTTAACCAAATTAAGTTTAAATTAACTGGATTTAACCCAAATTTATAAAAAATCTGCCATTTTTCAAAATTCGGTTTCGTCTGAAAATGGCTGTTTTTTGCTAACTTTGGGTTAAATCCAGTTAATTTAAACTTAATTTAGTTAAATTCATTTATTTATTTTATAAGCGGATCAATGTCTCTGATTTACTGCAAATTATTTTGTTTACATTTCTTTGTTTACAAATATGTGTAAATTACAATCCTAGTTCAGCTCCCTTTTTGAATGCCTACTTATTACATATTGTAATCAAAATCAATGAAATTATTCAAAAAATAAAGGATTATTTTAAAGATTGTTTGACCCTTTGTTTTATTATTATAGTGGTATCACAATAGAAGATTAAAAGTCGTGTCACTACTAATTGACTTATATTTTCGGCGCATTTGACACACAATTGGAGGATAATTATTGCAATTTTGAATCGGAAAATGAAAATAATTCTTAATTTTAATCATATATTGGCTAATAATTGGTTAATATTCATATTTTTATAGTTTAATGTATATATTGTTCATTAATTGAGTTGTGAAACAATTAGATAAAAATGTTTGAGAAAATGGAATAATATATTATATTCCCCCTTAAAGTCACTTCACCTTTAGATTTGTTGCGTATTTCTGAAATGCATTTCCTTTAATCGATTCAATGATGTATCTCATGATTATTCTCATCTCTCATCTCATTTTTGGGCACAATTTTACGTTAATTAATTTGTCGTAACTCAAGCCAAGGCACTCGATCTTGTTGAGAGAGTATCTTGTTAAAACACTCATTATTTTATATATGACTGGTTATGCTTAGAAGGGGCAGATTATAGCCTATAAATACCACTTATTTTGAAAATTGAAAAAATTTAACATTTCAGACATAAGGGGACTTAAGTCCACCCCTTTAACCATTGCTTTGATAATTGCTTTGACCATGGCTAATTTAGCAAATTAAGTTACTATTTAAGAAAGTGTTCCACTCGTACGGAAAGAGTTTAATTTTTTCTGAAAAATTTTATTTTCCAGTCTTGGATAAAATATTTGATCTAAGCTTAATATTGCCAAGGCAATTTTCTAGCCAAACTAAAAAGCTAAGATCTAGCTCAACTAACTGATAGATGATTTACCAAACATTATTCCGAAGTCTCTCTTATTTTACATTAATTCGATATAAAAGTTTGTAATTTAAATAAAATAATTGTTTGCATTCAAAAGAATATTGACTTAAAATTTGGTAAATTTTTGTCTCAAGTCATGAATCAGATGATGACTATTGTCAACCAATTGTTTGAAGACTTCGACCATTGATTAGAAGATAATTGAGTGGTATTGAAGTCGGTCTTTGATTTTGGCGGTTATTTGAGTTACTTTTGTGTGAATACATGAGTGCTTTACACTCGAGCTGTACGTCATTTTAGGCTTTATCTGAGTCTGTGTTCATTGGATTCAAAGACTGTTGTAAAGTGCCTTCACATCAATCGTTAACTCATTTCGTTTATTATTAGCTTTTATTTCCATTCAATTGATTGCATTTATGTCCCAAAATCGATAAAACGGTGAGTTATCCAAAATACTTGTCATTTGGTTTAATGGTTGATATCAACCAAAATGAAGTCAAGTATTTTAGTGCCCCTTCAAGACGGCAAAGAGTGTTGTGTTGTTGTGCTGTGCAGACAATGCAGACATCCATTGCCACCACTGCAGACATTTTACACTCAAATATTCTCTTCTCTTTGATATTCCCTATTCTTCACTCTAACCGTTCCTTTTTTACCACAACTTTATTAATAATCTCTTCAATTATATCGAATATCTTCAGTTCTGAGTTAAAAATTGCGATGAATTACATTCTGTTCCATAAATATTAGATTAATTAATGTCAATCAAAATGAGATGAGATGTGATGTGAGAGATGTGATAGATGTGATAGATGTGATAGATGTGATAGATGTGAGAGATGTGATAGATGTGATAGATGTGAGAGATGTGATAGATGTGATAGATGTGATAGATGTGATAGATCAATTTGAACACTTCACTCAATTATATGTTCTCTCAGCTTATTCTCTCCAAAAGTAATATTTAGTCTTTACTTGTCTTTCGTTTTAATGGTTTAATGAATTAAAGTTATCGATAGATTCTCTCGGATTGGTCTCAATTTCAAAGAGTATTTTGATAAGGAATAGGGAAACACCCATCAAAAAGTGACCTAGCTTAAATGATTATTGGAAAAGTATCCGCCAATTATGTTAAACAACAAATATTTTATATTTCAAAGAAAAGGATTAATTGAAAACAATAACTGAATTGGTTTTAAATATTAGAAAAGCGATGAAACGGAGAAATGGGTCGCAAAAAGAAAACCGATTCAAATGATAATAAGAAAATAGTGGAGAAGAGAGTCACCCGATTGAGTCGATCCACAGCTAATCGCAACAGAGATCTAAATATATCCAAACCTCAGACCAAACGCAAAACTATTGCGAAAAAAGTAATCCTTTTAATTGAGTTTTGTTTTTACTTAAAATCGCTATAATTCCAGAAGAATAGCGGATCAGTTAACGAAGATTTACAGGTCATTCAATTGGAAAACATTGAAACAGAGATAATAAATGAGTTTGAAAACGACGGAAGCAATGAATTGATTACAAGCGTTCATATCAGTGATGTCGAAGACATTCAACTCAAACGTTAGTTAAAAGTTAAACACTTTATGAAAAACTTTTGAATAAACTCTTTTTAAACAATTAAAACAGAGACTGATTGCCAACAAATAGTGGCAAAGAAGTCATTGCCAGAGCCAGTGGTCGACAATGAGTTAAATGAAGTAGAATTGGATGGAATCGGATCTGAAACTGATATCGAAATCGATTCGACGCCTAAGAAAAGGAAGAAAAGAAACACAAAATCTAAGGCAGAAAATGATGAGCAAAACGATTCGGATAATAACAATAAACCCCTCCCTTGTCTTGACTGTGGACTTGAGTTCCCAGATATGCATTCGCTTGTCGTACATGAAGTGACGGCTCACGAAGAGAAGGGATATCGATGTCATGTTTGCGATAAGTTATTTACTCGTAAATATCATTTGGACCGACATCTGCAGCTCACGCCCTGTTCAGGACAGCCACCACCGGCCCATCCATGTGAAGTGTGCGGAAAAGTGTATACAAGAAAAGACAATTTGCAGGAACACTTGAGAGTTCACGCGGGAGAGGTTACTCGCAAAAAGAAATTCAAGTGCGACCACTGCCCGAAGATGTTCCACGGGGCCAGTCTTCTCAGAATACATGTTCGCACCCATACTGGAGAGCGGCCCTTTCAATGCGACTATTGTAACAAAGCTTTCCCGTCGGGCGGGGCTCTCACTAAACACCGGAGGATTCATACGGGAGAGAAACCGTCAGTTTGTTTACAATAACTGTTTTATATTAATTGCTTTTAATTTGATTTTAATTTGATTTCAGATACAATTGTCCGGAATGTGACATAAGGTTCTCACTGAAGGGCACTCTTAACAGACATATGAGAATTCATACGGGAATCCGTCCCCACGCCTGTCCCTATTGTGGAAAGCAGTTTATACAAGCGGGTGGTTTGAAAGCACATCTCTTTTACCACACCGGACAGAATGGTTTCAAATGCGAGTTCTGTGGAAAGATCTTCAATCGAAAGGCTAGACTTCAAATGCACACCAGATATGTCCACCAAAAGGACAGACCCTTCGAGTGCACTGATTGTGGTAAACGTTTTACCAGAAAAGAAGATCTTAACCGCCATTACGTTCTCCATACCGGAGAAAAGCCTCATCAATGGTGAGTCTGGTTTTAATTAATTGATATAACATTTGACTGAAGGGATTGACTAATGTTTTGTAAATCTTATTATCCAAACGACAGCCCGACGTGTCTTAAAAGGTATGTCCGAATACATCGATAATTTTGATCATTATTTTCAATTGTTTTATGAATTGCCGCAGATTTTCAATAAAGCCGTCACTGAAACTGCATTTACTGACGCACACCAAAGAGGAGCCCCGTTCTTGTCATGAGTGCGGACGCGCTTTCATTCGTAAAGACTGTTTGCTGAGACATATGCGCAAAAGACACCGGGATTTGCTCGATAAGATTCTTCTGGAGGAGAAGGACGAGGAAAGCAATACCACTGCCGGCAACTCTTCGGGTTCGAGCGGTTATCCGACTAACAGCCGAATTCTGAGCGAACAGAAGTTATGTGATTCGATCCGAGAACTTCTCAGTTTGTTAGTCGACGAATCAACGTTGAAAGGGTTCGGATGGCCCGACGCACCCGTTGACGAATTGCTCGAAGCGGTGATCAAACGTTGTGGACACACACCTGTCAAACACGACAGTTACACATATTATGACAGACTTAGAGAGAATTCTAAACTCCTCTTCACTGTTGTCATCGATGACAACGCAGTGAAGACTTTGCTCAACAATCAAACCGTCGATGAAGTGATTCTTCATGTCCTCAGATTAGCGAAATCATAATGTTTTGAACATTCCTTCCTTTTCTGGAAAACTTTGTCTAATATAATGATTAGTCGAATATTGATTATTACCTATACTTTAAGTGCCTTTTTCTGACTTTCAATTTATATGAACAATGAATTCGATGTCAAACTTTCATCCCTTGTCTGACACCGATTTGACATCACTTGAGGTCACAGTTTGACATATTTTCTATTAATATCGCAATTGATTTGATATTTAATATTTTGATAAAATATATGCAAATATTATCAGTGGTTGAGGTCTGAAATCATAGCAAATATATAAATATTTCGATTAATTCTGTTCTCTTCAATAAATTCCTTTCAATATTGAGTTTATGAACATTATTCGGAATGTTGTGTCAATGGGTTTGCCATAAATGGCCCATTAGTGGCCTTAGTGGCCATTAGTGCCATTAGTGGCCCATTAGTAAACCCATTACCCAAACACCTCTTCCTCAATATGAGGGCTCATCAAAGGCCAGATTTTTCATTTTTGCTCAAAATGGGCGAAATTAGTTGACATTAGATTAGATGACCCACTCCTTGATGAAGCCCTCACAAGATCGAGGAGTATATCATTAAGCAGTTATTTTCAAAAAAAAGTACCATCACCAATTAAGTTAATATTAAAGCTATTCAACAAGATTTTTGCTTCGTTTGGTTTTGTAGCTTTTAGCTTGCTACAATTAATTATACAGGTTTAATATACAAGCATTTTTATAATCAGATTTTGTAATGTGCCTTGCTCCAATTCAATTCCAATACAAGTTTACCAAAAGAATTCAATTTTGAAGTATAGGTTACGCCACTCATCCTTTGTGTTGATCCAAATAGCGGTCAAATATAAGGTAACCTCTTTATGAAGGGAGGAATTCTTTGAACTGATATTCACGCGTTTGGAATCAGTAATAAACTAATCCAAAGGGAGTTTTGTCTTCATTTTTGCCACATTTTTGTGAATTTTTCAATTATTATAAATAAAATTCTGTTTGAATTTAAAGAAATTAATTGAAATTTGAGTTCAATTTAGGATTTGTTGAGAAATATGTCAAACAAAACGAAAAGAATAGATTTGAATGAAATGAATTCATTGCAATTATCGACAATAAAACAGCAGTTGGAAGGAGTAATCAATTAATCAATTATTGCTTTCATTGCTTTCATTGCATTTATTTTCGATTCAATTCACAGGAAATCGAGATTTTGGAGAATTCGGTCCAAAACCTACAAAACGCTAAAATCAAATTCAATGAGTCGGCCAACGCTGTCGACCGCCAGAAGGATGTGCCGATCGGTACCCAAATATTGGTGCCTCTGACGGGCTCTATGTATGTGCCGGCCTTTGTCAACGACAACAACAATTTCATTGTCGACATCGGAACCGGTTATTACGTCGAAAAGAATGTCAAATCTGCAAACGATTACTTCAAACGGAAGGTTCAGTTTCTTAGCGAACAGATCGACAAATACGTTAAGTTGGCTCAGGACAAGATCACTGCCCGCGACGGTAAGACACCCCTACAGACCCCTACAGACCACTGCAGAGTTTAAACAGAAGACTACACTCTTTCCCTTAATTTTGATAATCATCGGCTTTTAAATTGAAACCACCCATACCTAGCATTAGGTCTCTCAAAGAAAACTTTGATAAACATTAGACTCTATTCGAACAACAATTTTAGAAGCCCTCCCCCTTTGGGAGCCCTACCTTTACCCCAATCAACCCGAAAGGTGACCATTCCATATGAGAAGGGTTTGTTAAGAACAGAGGTCATCGCTACAGACGGGTTAGGGGAGGCTTTTTCACCAAAATGTTGTCAAAAATAGTTAGGGAGGAGGAGGAGGGGACAGCCCGTAGTTTTTGACGGTCAAAAAATTGCCTATTTTTCACTTAATTCGGTTTTAATTGTCTTAAAATCAGTTTTTCGGCCCAATTCCAGAACTTTACTGAAAAATAGTCTAAAGTAGACTTCTCCGAAGGGGGTATACCTACTTTAGGTGGTTCTCAACCTCGGATCACCAAGCGGACAATTTTCCCGAACTCAATGATAAAATAATGACCAAAAGATTTGCGTCAATTTTTGGACCCCCCCTTAAATTTTGAAAATGCAAAAAATTGTAATATAAATTCGAGGAGTTTTTGATACCAAACCCCCTAAACCCATAAATTTTGAAAATTGACGGAAAGTTATCTAACTTTGGATTCGATTATAACTAACTTATAGTTAATTATCAGTTTATTTATTAAAATTTAAAGCGATTTCCGGTCCTTTAAATAATACTTTTCAGTGTTGGAGGGGTTACGGACAGCTGCTGTAGTTCTTTAGACCCCTTATAACAGTGATGGCTTAGGGCCAGAACCCCTTGACTCAGAAAAGTAGGCAAAAGCTGAGCCCTGTCTGGTTTATAACCTAAAAATGATTAGTTGTGGTCAAAGAATTTGTATAAACTGTTGAATTGTTGTGATTTGACAGGAATTGTGGAACTCCTCCAACTGCGACAACAGCAACAGTTATCCCAACAAATGGCGAGTACTTCACTTCAAAAAACTAATTGAAATTATTTTTTATTTATAATTATTTTTGAAATTTTCAAATCTAAAAGTTTTTTGATGTCATTTATTAAATAAATATTAAAACATTTTCTTTGAATAGTTTTTATTACAAATAATTTTATCAAAAGGCTATTAATTGTCGTAATTTGAGATAATTTTAAGATTTATTGTCACAGAAAGAGTTCCAAATAATAAGTGATCCAAAAGTAATGAATTCAAAGTCATTCAAATGTTGTGACTCTTGTGTTACAGTTCTGTGAATTGATGTCTAAATTCAAAGTTTTTTAAAGCGAATCGTTTATAATATGACCCAAATTGAGGCAAAAATCCATTTGCGATATAAACAGAAGAAAGGAATAGTCATTAATGAAGTCCTCCCTAACATCGCGTAAATTATGAGCTCAATCACCGGAATGACTACCTGTGCTCTTTAGCAGCTCTTTAGGTTAATTCGTGTGAATGTTGACTAATTCAAGTGAACCGTTGCTGAGCTGTGATTCCATTTGTCGTTTCTTTCAGTCTATCTCTGGATCTCTGAAATTGTTTTGATTTTCTCTTCAAATCATAGCAACGAATAAATTATTGAATATTTTCTTAAACTTGGGATCAAATACTGACATTCAGAGCGATACTAGTTTTGGTCATCAGTGCAGAACCAGTCCTTTGTTGACCGATCTTTTCAAAAGAATAGCACAACAATGGAAATGAATACCCTTTCCCAAGTATTTGGCGCTCGACTGACCCCTGTGTGCACCTAATCCATTGTGTGCTTCGCCTAAGTTTTTGCCAAATGCCAGAACCAGTGGTCTGATTGTTTTGAAGTCGGTAGCAGTGGTACAGCAAAGCCAGATGTAAAGCAAGCTTTTGATTGGATAGGTATAGCCCCTGGCCTTAGGCTTATACGAGCTTTTTTGCATCATAAAAGTGCGATAATAAGACTCCTCTCAACTTCAGTTTCATTGTGTTTATGAGAACAGAGAACAGATGCAAAACGCGATTCCTTCAGATAAACACATTTCAGGTTTTTCGCAGTCCTTTCATTGCTTTACATTTGAAATGGATTTTCAGAAAATCATTGAATGCTTTCGTAGTTTGAAACAAATTTATAGAAAATAGTTTGAGTGAAGTTGTGGTGGAAGTGATCATTGCCTAACAGGCCGGGACGAGTGCAATATTCTGGTGGTTTAGCCAATATCGACACCAGTCCGGACCTGTCTGGAATGGTCTGCTATGAAACTATCACAACTATCACTTGTGGCCGACTATATCTTAAATCATATAATGAAAAGGATTCACAAAAAATAAGATTTTCAACAGTAAACCAGTTATAGAAGGCATGCGCTCATTGCAGGCAATTGATAGTCACTCAAACTGAACAATACTTACTCTTGCAAGTCTTGCACATCCGACCGAATGACGCCAAACTTGTAACCAAATTCATTTACTTTATATAATAAGTTCACTATTTGTCTGACAAAAAACAGAATCAATTTGTTATACAAAACTGTTTCGATTAATACAAATCAAAGTCTGAAAAACACAAAAAATGAAAACTTTTTCTTTTAATGAATTGAAAAACGAGACTCAGTTGTGAAGCACTGAAACCAATGTCTTAGTGCTGGAGTCGATGGTCAGGACATCAGCGACTCGTGGTTTCGATGAGTTGTGGAATAACAATGAGACTGAAGTGAAACCAAACTCGAAGTTAGTCTTATCCGCAGATTGGATGTGAGGAAGAAAAGGTCGCAATGGCTTCAGGGCTTTAGGGTATACCCGTCCAATCAGATGCTTAGCTCACATCTGGCTCTTACGCTCCAACTTCAGACTCGGTAGTGCTGTGCGGACCCATTCCTCAATAGAGGCATACAATTGGATATATTTGTGCAAAGAAGGGTCACTTTGGCGCCAAAATAGTGAATGCTCTCTGCAAAAGGGTATTCCTTTGTACATATGTATAGAAAGTATGGCACTATTGGAACAGTTCTTCTCTAACGCATTGATTCCTTTGAATAAATTATTTCCACAAAAGATTTTATTCTTTAGAGTAGAGGACAGGGTCTTCGTTGACCATAAGACCAAAAAGAGGGCTGTTTTCGAGAGTTGTATTCCTTATTCTAGTTTTCATTCAAAGTTTATTTAATTGAATGCCTGAGAAGTGACAATAAAAGCTTCCATAAGAAGGAGGAGTTGGATATCTCTGCTTCTGAACATCTGTCGACTCAAACACTTTTTGTGTACGACTTTATACATCTCATACCTGATCCCCATTTCCTGGACCCCATTTCCTGAAGTGAACCGACAATTTATGAGACGTTGGTTACGAGCGTTAAATACCTGTATTCATACCTGCATTGCAATGACTCCACTCAACGCTCACTTCAATGCAAATGTGACTAACAGTCAGTCAGCGATTGCTTTCAAATTGGGTCAGATATTCAAATACTGAGAGTCTGTATAAGAGTTTGCACTCCTGTCCTCCAATACCTGTCCTCCACTCAAATATACGGCAAATAATCGCTTCAATCGTTACCTCAATTAAAACAATCGCCTAAACTAAATATTTATAACTATATCTCAAGTCTATATCTGTGTATAACTGTGACCATAAAAAGTAGTAAAAAATATGTAAAAAATATATTTTCTAATATATTTTCAGCGATTAAATGGTCTGACAATTTCCAGTATATTGGCTCCCATTGGGATAATACTCGAAGGAAACCAATTTTAAGCTCTTAATTAAACTAATTTTAATCAATTATAGAAAAAATTACTTTAATCGAGAATTTAACAGAATTTAACGGACCATAACTAAAACTTATGCCAAGTTTATTAGTTTGGGAGATGTCAGCACTGATTGATTCGAACAAATCCTGGTTGCAAACCATCCTGGATATATTTCTCTTAAGAATTAGACTATTATTTCAAATGAATTTATCAGAACCTAATTTGAGTGGAAGTATAAAAATCGGGAATAATTTTAGAGATGTTTTGCTTTAATTATGAAAACGTTTAGTTTTGTTGAAAAATTATAATTAATAGTGAATTGTGTGTAGTTTTGACTGAATTTAATGAATTACTGGAAAACTTGCAAAACTTGTTTCACAATAATTGTCTCGAAGTTAGAACTTAAAAGACATAAATTTAAAACTAATTTCTCTGTAATTAAAGTCAAACAAATGTTTTGATTATGTTTTCAAATCAATTGAGAAAAGTTTTGAACAGAAAAATACTTTTAAATCGTTATTATTCCGATTCAAACAGATATCCGATAATTGGAACTGAAATAAGTCGACAAACAAATGAATTCAAAGTAATGACAAAATAATTTATATTTTGAATGACAGACATCTGAAGTGAAACATCTGCCGATTGTTCCGCTTTTGGACCCAATTTAGAGTTTTGTTTATAATTTCAGATCAATTATGAATCGATGCAAAGATTAGTCAACGAATTGAAGACATTAGTTCTCAATGTAAGCAAAGGTGGAGACGAAAAGTCACGTCTGAGACACACTTCCAAAGGAAAACTTTTAGTCAGAGAGAGAGTCAATCAGTTGTTGGATCCGTTCTCTCCTTTCTTAGAGTTGTCCCCATTGGCTGCACATAACTGTTATGACAACGAAGTGGTCAATAGCGCGGGCATTGTCACCGGTATCGGTCGTATTAATGGACACGAGTGTATGGTTGTGGCCAATGACGCCACAGTCAAAGCCGGCACTTATTATCCGATGACAGTTAAAAAGCATTTGAGAGCTCAAGAGATCGCACGACAGAATCGATTGCCAACAATTTACCTTGTTGACTCTGGAGGGGCCAATCTACCGCACCAAGCACTCATATTTCCCGACTCCGACCATTTTGGACGCATATTCTATAACGAGGCCGTCATGTCTTCAGAAGGAATTCCTCAGATATCAGTAGTAATGGGCAGCTGTACTGCTGGAGGGGCTTATGTTCCGGCGATGTCTGACGAAAATGTGATCGTTAGACAACAGGGAACTATATTCTTAGCCGGACCACCACTTGTGAAGGCAGCCACAGGAGAAACGGTTTCAGCTGAAGAGTTGGGAGGAGCGGACATGCATTGCAGGTGAAGGCAGTCCTTAAAAATCTTAGAATAAGACCAAACCTTTGCGAACATCCAATCCATTCCTTTTTTAAGACAATAATTCGTATATTTATTGCAATATTTGGTGAAAACAAAAATCAAGGGAAGTCTCCTTCGAATCACCCAATGTTTGTCAGCCATAACTCTCCCAAAAGTTATGCCGAGTCTCAAGATTTGAAAGTTTCCAAAAATTATCCAAATTGTCCCTCTTTTGCCGACTTATCCATTACATGTGAATGACCTTGCTAATTTATGACAATCTAGTATTGATGTTAACTGAAATCAATCAGAAAATTAAATAATTACCAAATATTTGAAGTGAATTCCATAAAAGTTTTTAAAGACTTTAAATTTAATGAAAACCATTTTCTAATCAATAATATCACTTATTTAGTACTTCAGGAGTGACTGATTACTACGCACAGAATGACAGACACGCCCTTCAAATCACGCGAAACATTATTTCAAATCTCAATTTGAAGAAAACAATTGATTTAAGAATTAATGAATGCGTCGAAGAACCGAAATATCCGATTGACGACATCTATGGCATTGTCGGCACTGATCTGAAGAAATCTTTTGATGTGCGAGAAGTGATCGCCCGTATAGTAGACGGCAGTCAATTCCAGGAATTCAAAGCCCAATACGGATCAACTCTGATCACTGGATTCGCTCATCTTTATGGTTACCCGATAGGAGTGGTCGCTAATAACGGGGTTCTGTTCTCAGAGTCGGCGCTCAAAGGCTCGCATTTCATTCAACTCTGTTGTCAGCGGAAAATTCCGATCGTATTCTTGCAAAACATCACAGGATTTATGATCGGAAAGGAGGCGGAGAGCAATGGTATCGCCAAACACGGGGCTAAAATGGTGACAGCGGTTGCCTGTGCCAATGTACCCAAATTCACTGTAATCATCGGAGGCTCTTATGGAGCCGGTAATTATGGTATGTGCGGTCGGGCCTACTCCCCCCGATTTCTATATATGTGGCCAAACTCTAGGATATCAGTGATGGGAGGGGAACAGGCGGCAGACGTCTTGTCCACTATTACTAAAGAGCAAAAGATTAGAGAAAATAAATCTCTGACTGAAGAAGAGGAGAGAGCTATCAAAGAGCCGATTATCGCTAAATTCGAAGCGGAAGGCAGTCCTTACTATTCGAGTGCTCGTCTTTGGGACGACGGGGTTATTGATCCGAATGATACGCGAAGAATACTTGGACTGAGTCTTAGCGCAACACTTAATGCAGAGATTCCCGAAACTAAGTTTGGAATCTTCCGAATGTAAACATTGATCGGTTCTATCACTTCCTAATCCATGGATTCGACACAAACTATCATTTGTTTAATTACTACTCATTTACCAAAAGATTGATTAAATGAAAGGTGTCTTCAATTGAGTAGAGATTATGCCTTTCCTTCGATTAAATTAAATTTATTGAAAATAATTGATTTAATTGTTTTCTATATATTTGTCTAATAATGAAAACTAATTGACTTTTCATTCATTGTTAACATCTATTGATTGGATTAAGACTTGAGATCTTTGTTATCGTCGTCGATGTCAATGATCTGATCCAAAAACTTTTCCTGTTTTACGGCAAACATTGAGTAGAAATCTAATCAACGATAAAAATGAAGTAATTATTGAACAAAAAACAAAGACTTCATACAAACTGATCCGACAAATGTGGTTAACATAAGAGCCAATGTTTTATTCATTTTATTTGTTTTTAACATTTTGTTGACTCTCTCTCTGTTTATTTGTTCGGCTCTTCTCATAAAACCGGAATACCTTTCATTCAAATTATTGTCTTTTGAGTCCATTTTCTTCAAATCAATTGAATTAAAGTTAATTTTGTATTCAATCAAACTTTGCTTAAAAACTAAGCATTTTATGACGAAATTCAAAACAAACACTAAATGTTAGGCCTATTCATAACCTCTGTTACAAAAATGTGTTCAATTATTGACAGAACGCTATACGGCTGTAAACTGTCCCTAGACTCGAATTGAAGTGTAACCTAGATTAAATTCATAGATTAGCAACTATCGAGTACAACCTATGGTTTCTCGCTTCTCGTTTAGTTGTATTTTAGGTTAGACTTTCTGGTTCTGGTTCAACATTTATAAATGTACATGATAATTGGCTCAATTGAGATCAGTATAATTAAGATAATTTAAGTAAAATGGACAGGCTTGCTTATTGGGAGCCATTTTAAATAAAACATCTTTTTAAATAGATATCGAGATAATTGTGAAGATATGTTTGATGTGATCCATTGAACTTCTTTTGATACTTTTATTTTTCAAATTCAATTTCACTAATAATGAAATTCAGAACTATTTAATAATAATTATTAATTGAAGAGAACTAAAAAATAAGTTCAAAATTGTTTAATAAATTATATCCTTTTTTGTTGATTACTATTAATTCAATTAATATTAATTAGGAATTCATTATTAATAGGTTACACATATTCATAGTTTCTATTTAATAGCCTAACCCTAAGTATTAATTTTAAACTATATAACCTTGAAGGTCCTTGATAAAAGTTAATTTTTCAATAGCTGAATTTGAAAAAGTTCAAAGAATCTTAGTTATGAGAGGAACGCAAAGGTTGCCCCCACCCGATGACTGTGCTGGATGAGCTTGATTCACCCATAGAAATACCGATAGTATAAAGCTCATCAGTAGCACAGCCATCAGGAGCACAGTCATTACTAATTAGACTACTTTATAACTTAATGATCAGTTGAATACTTTAATATTAAGTAGTTCTGGAAATTAGTTCAATTAGTCATAAAATGATTCTGGAGTTTGAAAAATGCACAGAATATTCCGACTCCAATAGCATTGAAATATCACAACATTATATGAGTAATGCATTGCATCGAATCAATAGTGGGTTAACGCAAACAAATGCAATGTCTCTCACTTTGCAGTCATTCATCAGTTTATTTGAAAACCAATTAATTTGATTCCAATTAAATAATTGTTTCTTTAATTTGATATTAGGGATCAATTAAGGTATTAGATCTTAAATCGAAGGTCAGTTTTGAAAGAATGGTCTGATTTCTAATTTTGTTTTTTTCTTAGAGCCTTGATATGAGCTCAGCCTTGAATTGTGGAACAGATTTAATCATATGATTAGAAGAATTGACAGATTTTAAAGCCGGAAATCATACATAGAATCGACTTTTATTTCATTCGCTTAAAATTTGTTAATTAGATTTGAAGTCAATTTGTTTGATACTAAAGTCCAAACTCTAATCACATCCAATAGTTGAGCACTGAATCAATTAATTGACTTATTTATTGATTTTATTTAAACAATTGATAAGATTTGAAAAGACATCGTCTTGTGATTTGTGCCAAAACTTAAACCAAATTCATTAAAGTTCTCATAAATTTAATTTCGTTTAGAAATTTTGTTTTCACCACTTTTTCAAAATCAATAAAACACTAAAATCTATGGAAAGACGTGTTTGTGTCGAACGTTTGGATCTGTTTTTAAGTGACTCTAATCTCGAAGAAGGCATCACTCAAGTGATAAAATCTGTGAGACCCGAGTGGCCCGAACTTGATATTAAACTGAAGGTATTTACCGATGGAATCACAAACCGATTGGTCGGCGTTTATTTGGAGAACAGTCCCAATGATATGGTTTTGATTCGAGTTTATGGGGAAAAAACAGAGCTCTTCATCGACAGGAAGCAAGAGGTCCGTAATATGAGAACAATGCATAAGTCGGGACTTATTCCTCCGGTTTACTGCACTTTCAACAATGGAATATGTTATGGATATTCGCCAGGAATTGTCTTGGATGAGAATCTTGTTAGAGATGCCCTCATCTCTCGTCTCATCGGAGAAATGATGGCCCGAATGCACACAATTAAGCCCCAAATCAATCGCTGTCACGATTCCAAAGAGTCGACTCTTGAAGCGGATCCATCCCTTTTCAAAGGACTGCGGAAGTTCTTAGACCTGATTCCCTGTGCCTCTAATCAAAGCCAAACAGACATACGGTTTGTTTGAATTCATTTATTCTCTTATTTTTAATGAATGTTTTTCTGTAGTTTCAAGAAATTTGTTCCTAAAAAGGATACTTTGATAACAGAAGTGAATCAATTGGAGTCGTGCCTCAAGAAGTTGTGCTCTCCGGTTGTCTTTTGTCACAACGATCTTCTATTGAAGAATATTATCTTCAATTCGGAGAACAGTTGTGTGTCTTTTATAGACTTCGAGTACGCGGATTATAACTACCAGGCCTTCGATATCGCAAATCATTTTTGTGAGTTCGCAGGAGTCGACACTTTCAACCCTAGCCTTTACCCGAACAAAGAGTTTCAAATCCGATGGCTTCGACACTATTTGGAAACTTTATTTGCACTCAAAGGTCGTCCAGTTTTGAGCTCTTCTATTGAGAAGTCCTGCATTGATAGAGAGGTCGAGAATCTGTACTATCAGGTGAATCAGTTCACAATGGCTGCACACCTTTATTGGGGTCTTTGGGCTGTCGTACAGTCAGAGCACTCGACCATTAATTTTGATTTCTTAGGTTATGGAATACAAAGACTTAGAGAATACTATAAGCGGAAGGAAGAGCTCAACGATGAGATCTATAATTGACTAAAATTTAAAAACATTTTATTTAATTGAATTTAATTTGAATTATATTTCATTCCATTTATTTTAATGTATTTTGTGTTCATTTTTTCAATTGTTTTAATTCTTCGAATCTTATTATAAATGTTTTATAATTTATGAAAGTTTTAAACAAAAATAATAAATCGTTTAATAAAATGTTTACAAAAAAATGAATGAAAACTAATTGCAATCCATGTCTTCGTATTGATTAAGACTTTGTTTGGTCTGAACGGCGATAACAGCACTGACTTCAGGCATCAGAATATCTTTTGGGTTATAACCCAATTGGTTGGAAATGTCAAAAGCGTTTAGAATACTCGTGTCGTTTAACATCACTTTATTCTGTGCTAACCCTAGAGTACAGTTTCTGAGCCGAGCGATTGTCTCTCTTTCTTGAAGCGGAATATCACTGAAATCAATGACATGACCTCCAGATTCGGTGCCTTCGGGTGCAGTGCGGGAGATCCAAATGAAGCCGTTGTTCCCTAAAATCATATTAACGCCGATCGGAAGCTTATGGAAGTGATTCTTCCGGCGCTCTATCAAAGAGGGGGAGACTCTGATGAGAACTCCCTGACCAAGTTTACCATATTTCAGACTTCGCGTGTGTAGACCGAGAGCGCCGTCTTCGAAAATATTTTGCACTTCGGCAGAGATAATGTCGCCTTCTTTGAGGTAATTCCTCATTGCTATCTCGTCTTCACTGGTTTTCCGCCTGAGTTCCCCTCCGGGGAGGTTCACACCCGACAACTGTAGCACAGAATCTAATCTGGCGTTTGTCTCGACTTTCCATCTCTTTTGTTGGACTTCAGTGATTCGGCCGACGATAACGTCTCCGATCTCTCCGTTATAACGAGTTCTTAGCGGACGAACTGATATCAGTCTATTAATTGGTTCAACGATTCCAGCGATGGAAGCAATCAATTGTTTGTCGGCTTTGAGATAAGTGCCGACATAAGTGCCGTGTCCTCTCATAAACGTCTGGTCGTCAGTAATCTCATCCCCCGGCAGAACATATTTCGACGATTTAGAAGAACCCGTCTTTTGATTCGTTTCGTTTATATATTTGTTTTGATTTTCGGCCGAAAGTCGAATACAAACGGAACTCATATTTAATTTGAAATTCAATACAAAACATGAGATAAACAGAGAAAATGCAATCGTTTGGTGTCGTCACTGACACGTGACTGTCGTTCCCAACACCTCTCCTGTGGATAGCCATTCAAACAACGATTGTCTCAATCATTGACATTATTTCAGTGAAAACTATTCAGTGCTTTAGTTTGAGACAACAATACTTCACTCATCTAATCCTTGCATTGAGTCATAAATAGCATTAATTATATTCAGTAAAACGCTTTTAAACCAATTGGAAGTCCTCAAAGAAATGGCTTAACTCCAGAAATCGCATTCAATATTCCCTATAAATGCAGACAATAATCAAAATATTTATTTATATTTAATTCATAACCACTTTATATAAAATATATAAAAATTTATAAAACAATGATTTGTTAATTGTTTGGTCTCTTAGACGCAAATGAGAGACAATTCTGAGGATAGGATACCATAAAAGTGAACTCAATTTGTCAAAAGTTTGAAAAATAATTTTGAAAGAAATATAATTATCGCCGAAAGACAAGAGAGGCTCACAATTAAAGCTATTCTTAGTTTCCAATGAAGTGTTGAGGACCGCAATTGTTTGACCACTTGTTGGACCTGCTTTCGGGTGGTCTCCAAATCAGAGCTGTTGTCGATCACAAAGTGAGACAATCGGCACTTCTCTTCCAAAGGCATTTGGGACTCAATTCTTGAAATACTCTCCTCTTCTGTATAGTTATTCCTTTGAATTAATCTTTGAATTTGTTGATTACGACTACACTTAACGACAATTATTTTTGACAAATATTTTGTCATTTTTCCGCTTTCGAAGAGAAGCGGAAGATCTAAGACAACGAATTGCGTGAAGAATAAGAGATAAACCAATAGTTTTTTGAATATTTGTTTATAGATTTCCGGATGTATTAAACTATTCAATAGTTTCCGTTTGGATTCGTCGTTGAAAATGATCTCGGCCAATTTCTTTCGGTCCAATTCTTGATTTTCGAGGAACACTTCATCGCCGAAGTGATGTCGAATCCGTTTCCAAGCCTTCATTCCGGGTCTGACCACTTCTCGGGCCACCAAATCGGCGTCGATTATATCCACTCCTAATTCAGTTAACATTTTAGAAACCGTTGATTTCCCGCTTCCGATACCACCCGTAAGGCCGACGACAAACATTTTGAGCAAATATTTATCACAATTTGAAAACTATTGAAGGAATTTGGTTTCGATTACTTCTAATCTCTGATAACTCTTCAGATCAGAAATCAAAATATATTTCAATCAATTTTTTCCTTAAAAACATAAAATAATAATTTTTTTTGAAAATAAAATACATAAAATGTCAACTTTGTTAGACTATCAGTTTGATTGAATCACCAAGCTCATCCTGTAAGTTTGTTCGATATGATTTTAAATGAGTTATATGAAAATCAGTAGTGTAAAGAGGCCGGTATCGGTATATATCTTGCTCAATTTTCGAGAGCAAATGCAAACTGATTTTACTGTTTTAGAAATTGTGAGCGTATTATATGTGAGTCAAGACATGGCTTAGACTTTGGTTTCTCCAAAATTTGATTTTTATTTAAATCCAGATTTCGGTGAATAAGAAGTGATTCAGAAAAGTATCGATAAAATGAGTGGCGAAACAATGGGTATAATATATCCGCCGCCAGAACTCCGGAGTATCCTTTTCCACAATATTTTCGACAATATTTTTATCAAATTTTTCCAATATTTTCGTATTTTCCTTAACATTATTTTGATGTCAGATATCGTCGATAAGACCGCGAGTTTTGTCGCTCGAAATGGACCCGAATTTGAGTCTCGAATCCAACTCAACGAACAAAATAACCCGAAATTCAATTTTCTAAAAGCGGGCGATCCTTACAATGCTTACTATCAGCACAAAGTCAAAGAATTCAAAGACGGGGGTAAATCCGGTGCCGATATTATGGCCCCTCCATCCAGTATCACAGGCGCCGCCATTAGTCACCAAAATAAACAGATGTCAACTGCGCCCTCGAAGATGTCCAAACAGTTGGAGATGTTTATGGAGACGCCAATCATTCCTCGGGAGCCTCCGCCTGACTTTGAGTTTATGGAAGAGCCGCCCTCTATATCGGCCCTTGACTTGGATATAGTGAAGTTGACGGCGCAGTTTGTGGCGATTCACGGCCGTTCCTTTCTGACCAATTTGATGAACAGAGAGCAGCGTAACTATCAGTTCGATTTCCTTCGTCCACAACACGGACTCTTCAATTACTTCACTCAACTCATCGAACAATTCGCTAAAATACATACACCGCCGAAGAATATCGTCCAGTCGTTGGCCAAAGAACTGGAAAACAATAAAATAATTTTGGATAAAGTCCGGTATAGAGTGGAGTGGACTAAAATACAAGAGGCACACAAAAGACGTCAAGAGGAAGAAGCCGAGAAGGAAAGGGTTCAATACGCTCAGATCGATTGGCACGACTTTGTTATCGTTGAGACTGTCGACTACCAGCCCCACGAACAGGGACTCTTCCCTCCTCCCACTACTCCTGAAAGAGTTGGTTCTAGGATTTTATTGCAACAAAGAATCGAAGAACAGGGGGTATGTCTCATATGTCTTCACTATTGGTCTTACACTCAATTCTTATGCCAAATAAGAAATCAGTCGATTATTATTTTCTTATATTCCGTTCAAATATTGTCGATTATCTTCAAAAATGTCTAATTATTTTTGACACAAATTTTTGCAAATTTTTAATTGAGGGGACGGACAGGGTTTTGCTCTTTCGGAGGTTTCTCTAAAGTTGACTCTTTATGTGATTATGTGTCGTCTCATTCAATAATTAACGGTTAAAATGTAAATTAATAGCGATTTATGTTTTGTGAACAGCAGGAAGCCGTCGAAATGGATGTCGACTCCGATGAGGAGAGCCCTGAGAGTAAAGTTGAGGCAAATGCTCAAAAAGCTAAGGAATCAATGCCTCCGCCACCACTTCCTCCACTTCCGCCTCAATTGGATAATGTGCTGATTCGTAAGGATTACAATCCAAAGGTGTCAAAAGCACAGCCACAACAGAACCCGACCCCAAACAGGTCGACCGAAGCATTCGTTATCTCTCCGATTACTGGCGAGAAAATTCCTGCCGACAAATTGCAGGAACACATGCGCTTCGGTCTACTGGACCCGCGTTGGGTCGAACAGAGAGACCGTTCCATCCAAGAGAAGCTGCAACAGGAGGAGGTCTATGCGGTCGGCTCTGCCATTGAGAGTAGTCTCAAACAATTGGCCGAAAGACGTACCGATATATTCGGTTCCGGCGATGAGGAGACAGTTATCGGCAAAAAGATTGGCGAAGAAGAGCGTAAGAAACCAGAGAAAGTGACCTGGGACGGACACACAGGATCAGTAGAAGCCGCCACTCGGGCTGCCAGGGCTAACATCACTATTGAAGAACAGATCCAACAAATACACAAAATCAAAGGTCTTCTGCCTGAAGATGATAAGGATAGGATCGGACCGGCGATGCCAAACGCATCCACCGGGGCTACGATTAGCGCCCCTCCCGTCGCAACCATTTCTGCACCAAAAAACCAATCAATGTCGGGGCCAACCGTTTCGATAGTGACCACAAATATAAACGCTGCGCCCCCTGTAATGCCTCCGCAATCAATGGGATTATCTTCACATCACTCACAGATGTTGCCACCAATGATGATGGGTCAGCCCCCTGGAGGCCATTATATGATGGCTCCTCATATGATGACACCCATGGGTTTATATGGTATGCCATTACCTCACGATATGTCGGGTATGAGTGCAGGTATGGCACCGATGGGAGTACCCCCGCCCACCAATTTGGGGCTTAACTTAGATGACGACCATATGTCCAAAAAGCAAAGAACTGACGATAATCTGATCCCTGAGGAAGAATTCATCGCTCAGAACGCACCCAACGTTTGCATTAAAGTACAGGTTCCCAATTCGAGTGAAAAACCTGAGTGGAAACTAACGGGTCAGGTCCTTAACCTAACCCTTCCCCTAACGGACACCATATCTGCGGTGAAGACTAAGATTCACGAACAGACTCTTTTACCGCCCGGAAAACAAAAGCTTCAATTGGAGGGAGTCTTCATTAAAGACTCAAATTCTTTGGCCTTCTATAATGTCAGGAATGGGGCTCTTATGGTACTCGGCCTCAAAGAAAGGGGAGGACGTAAAAAATAATAATACATTTCCTTTCAATTTGAAATTCATTCGGATCTTAAAGACTCATTAATTTTGATGAATTCGATCAATAATTTAAATAAAATGTCATTTATTTGCAATTTTGTGGGAAATATCTGTTTATGAATGAGTGGAACAAAATATACAGTCGTATAGTCTCTCTTGAGTCGGATTTAGACCACATTCTCATCAATTGGTTAAAACTTATGAGTATTGAAGTAGAGATCAGTCATCGAATATCTTATACGAAGTCTTAAGTCATGGAATTTCTCTTAAGAGTAATATTTGTCTCACATTTTTATTTAACACAAATTTATTTAAATACAATTCAAACTTAATCGCGATTTAAGAGAAGTTTATTTAAAATCTAATAACTGAAGAAATTAAGTGAAGTATTCCTTCTTCTGATTCAAGACTACGATTAACTGAATTTTGAAAATAATTCAAATATAGACTAATTTTTGTGATATTTTCACATAAAAGACAATATTTTAGTGTTTTTTCTGCTGACTTTCGGGCAATTCTTCCCATCCTTCGGGCAATGGATTGAATTTAGGATTATGGAAGAGAGTGTGGTTGCCGTCACCCCACGGGAACGGCTTAGTTCTGATCCGCATATACTCGTAAGGCTTGAACTCAGGGCGTTCGTAGTGCTCCAAATGCTCCTTCTCTGTCAAATAGGTGTTCAGTCCCGACAAACCGATGGCCGGAATGCAAACAAATATAAACAATTTTCTCCAGAGCTCTGGATTGGGCTCATGTTTGCCATGAGCTCCAGCACCCGATGACATCCAACGACGCAAAGCCCTTCCCATCAAAATTTGGCTCAAATTAGAAGATCGTTGACTCAGTTTGGAGACAATCATTCTTAGGATAAAATTATTGATTAAATTTAACTCAAGTTTTCCTAAATATTTAGTAAAATACCTGAAAATGAAGTGATTTTGAGTTCAATTTAAGCAATTAATGTATGTTTTGTTTCTGTCCTTTAGATCCCAGAGATATAAATATCAGTTCGTCAGAGTAGAGGTGTTTAGTAGAGGTGTTCGCAGATATTCTTCGATTTTCATAATTTTGAATATTTTTTAATTATTATATTTATTTTTTAAATTGAAGTCTAATATAATAATTGAGTCATTATTTCACTTTTAACTCACATTTAATTCACTATAAAACCAAATTAAAGCCTAATTTAGTTATGACTTTGTTAAAGGCAAACAATTATTGTGAGATTAGAGGATCCAGCAACAATTAGATGCACATTAGCCTTGCGAACTGGCCAAATCAGAAAGTTAGTTGAAAATTGTTCTAGCTGATATTATGAATCCAATCTTAATTCAAAAGGATCACAATTATACTCATTTTTAAGAAATTGACTCAAATTCATGGGATTTTGAATCTTTAGTTTATACGGAACTGATTTAAAAGTTTATAATTAAGAGCAAAGGATCGGAATTTGAATTTATTATAAGACTATATGTTAAGTGATATTTGCTAACCTGGTTCAAATATTTAATCTTATCTTATAATCGACTTTCACCAGTCTTTTTCACCAGTCAACAGTTATTTTTAGCTAGGCAAACTAACAGGGGTTCTCATAAATTGAGTTATAATATCGCTATTTTGTAATAATTTATATTTTGTATTAATTAGAATATATATATTGATTGTAATGATAATAGACCATGGTATTAATTAATAAAGAATTTGAAGAAATAAAATAGAGTTTCATAGAAAACGTGAGAAAATTGTCGACGAATTGAAAATTAGTGATAAGAAGCAAACGAATGAGAATTCGCCACATTTTCACTCATATTTGACTTTCGCTCAGAATATTTGAGTCAATACTTTACTTAACATTTGGCTCTAAATTAGCGCTAATTCTGTGCAAAAAAGTGAACGAATCTCTGCTCTGAAACTCGATATTTGTAATGAATTTTCATTGAATTTGATGTCAACTCAAACAAAATCTCTGACATTAAGCGAACCGTTAATTAAACATAAAATTAATGCTCAAAATATGACTATTAATACAATTCAAAGCAATAGCGGCTTCAATAAGAAGCTAATGGTTTATGCGATCGGTATTTTTGTCTGTTATTTCTACTTCGGTATACTTCAGGAGAAAATGTGTGACCACTTTAGTTGATATCAGAGATTATTTGTTCTAATTATTTGTTCTCTGGACAGAACCCGAAGCAAATACGGAGAGAAGAAGGAAACGTTCAAATGTACGGTCAGTTTAGTGTTCATCCAATGTGTGGTTAACGCGATATTCGCCAAAATCAGTAATATTTTTGTTTATTTCACTCTTTTTCTAATTTAATCGAAAAACTAATAATTTGTTTGCGATTAGTGTTAATGACTTTTATGAGACAAGGAGTCGACTCAACAAATAAATGGTATTATTTTCTGAGTTCGACCTCATATTTGGCGGCAATGGTCTCATCCAATATGTCTCTACAACACGTCAATTACCCGACACAAGTGGTTGGAAAGTCGTGTAAACCCATTCCAGTTATGGTTTTAGGGGTTCTTTTGGGCCGAAAACGATATCCGATAGCAAAGTACTTGTTTGTTATGATGATTGTGGTCGGCGTCGGACTCTTCATGTTTAAAGACAACCAGAGCTCTTCCGCGTCGACCACTCTTTTGGGCGCCGGAGAGCTCTTACTTGTAATAGAGAACAACTCTTTCACTTATTTTTCTGTAATTATAAATCTAATTTGAATTTTAGATCCTTTCCCTAACAATGGACGGAATGACCGGTGCTTTTCAGGAGAGGATGAAAAGCGAATATAAGACACAATCGGGTCATATGATGTTACAAATGAATTTGTGGTCGACTCTGACTCTGGCCTTAATAATGTTGATTACCGGCGAAGTCTGGAGTTTTGTGGAATTCGTTAATCGCTATCCTTATGTCATATCAAACATAATCTCCTTCTCAGTGATGAGTGCTTTCGGACAGATGTTTATATTCCTAACTGTAGCCAATTTCGGACCCCTTCCCTGTTCTATAATAACGACAACCCGTAAATTCTTTACTGTCTTGGGTTCAGTCATATTGTTTGGAAATTCTCTGTCAAACAGGCAATGGTTGGGAACATCTCTGGTCTTCATTGGCTTAGCGTTGGATAGTTTTTATGGGAAAATGAGTCCCAAAACCAAAAATGTTAAATGAAATGAAACTCAACTCTAATATAATTTATTTATTTTAAAATATTATAAAAATTAACAAATTTTTTGATATAAAACCGGTTTATAATTGAGTTTATAAATGAGTATATAATATATTAAAGAGTGTTAACCATTGCCAACCAGTGCTAACCACTGGTGCTGTTGTTAGCTCTTCGGTTGATTTGATTTTCTAAATTGCGATATCTTTGGGTTAAAGGCTGGTAAACAGAGAGAGCGTCAGACGAAGGCTGTGCTGCAACTGTCAACTCATTGATTCCTTCAATCATTTGTTCGAAACTTTCTTTTTCTTTATTAAGGGCTGAAAATTGAAAATTAATTTTAATTAAAAACAATTGAATTATTAGTTGACTCACAGTATTTTGCGAGAAAGGCAGCGCCCAAACAGGCAGAGTTTGGTCGCGTTTGGAGAACCACCGGTGCGTTAAAGACATCGGCCAGTGCCTGAATAATAGCCGGGTTAGAAGAGGCTCCTCCTGTGGCCAGGACTCTGGTGTTGGCACCGATAACATAACCCAAGTTTTCTGCGTGAACTCTCAATCGAAGGAACTGTCCCTCAATCAGAGCTCTGACCTCCACTTCTTTAGAAAATGCTTTGACTTCGGTATCAAATTTATTGAAACGGAAATCACCGGATATTAAGGGATAGATCTCTTTGTAGTCGAAATAAAAGCCGATATTTCCGAAGTTTCCTCTCGGAGTTGATTCTAACAATTCGTTGAAGAGATTCCACTCCCCTTCAGAGCACTCGTCGCGAATCCGTTCTCGAGTTCGCGAACCGTTTTTAAAGCAAATCAGAGCCATATATGACTTATCATCCAAAGGACTGCATAATATATGTCCGTCGAGAGCGGGTTTTGGGTGTTTAAGCCTTAGAAATACGGTATCACTTGTGCCCAAACTGATGGCCACATCGTCTTCGCGTAAACCCATCCCAATAAGTGAGGCCGGATTATCGCCCGTAAAGGAAACCACTTTACAGTCAGCGCTAAATCCATAGCGTTCTACAAAATAGTGACTTATTGTTCCGATTACTGAAGGGGTCGGAACTAAAGTCTCTCCCAATTTGCTCTTTAAGTCAGGCCCACAAAAGTCGAGGCACTCTTGCGACCACTGATGAGACCTAATGTCAAGTAAGTTCATTCCGGAGCCGTCACTATAATCAATGGGCGCGTAATCTCCGAGAAAAATGGAGGCACAGAAATTGCTGACCAAACATATCCGCTCCGTTTGAGTATAAACTTCGGGTCGAGTGTCCGATATCTTTGCGATTTGACTGCCAGTGAATCGTTCATAAGCTCGGGAACCGGTTATATTAGCCAAACATTGGGCGCCTCCAACGCATTCCTCTAATCTTTTGCAGTGATCGGTAGTACTCGAGTCCATCCAAATGGGGGAATCCCTCAGTGAGAATGATTGGGCCAATTGTTCGTGGATGAACTTATCTGACTTCAAATTCTTCAAACTATTGAGAGCTCCTTTCTTCCAATAGACACTCCCGTGTTGTTGGCCTGAGCCCGATATGGCCGCTACCAAACTGTAGTCAATTCCGTCAATTTTAAGCCTCTCCAACACCATATCGAAGGCTTTCAACCACATTACAGGCGGCGCCGTCACTGTCTGCTGGTCTGAGCTGTGGTTAACTCCTCCATGAGTTCTGATTAATTCAAATTTCAATAAATAAATGCATTTTTAAAATTTTGAATTTCAATACAAAACAAATTGAAGAACAAATTAGTTCTTTTAGTGAAGTTGAAAACAAACCTAAATTCAGGCAAATCTGAGTCGAAGTGAACCGAAGACTCGTTAATCACTTGTAAGGAGTTATTGAGTACTACGGCTTTCAACTAAACGAAACCATTTTAGTTAACTTCAAAACTGACCAAAAATTTTTAATTTTATCAAAAAAAAGGAAATACCTGTTGAGTACTCAAATCAAATCCCAAATAAGTGTTATTCAACTCATTTTCACTCATTTTCGTTGATTTTGTAAAAATTTATAAAACGTTATAAAAATTATAAAATTTATAAATTAGTTAATAAAATATAACATTGATTTGGTTTGAAGGTTAGATAATCTAACCCTGGTTACCCATTACTCAAAACATTAGCTAATCTTTTGGTGATTAGTGCGGAGATCAGTTCAATCAATGGTATAAATGTTGAACAA
>JAQGBD010000612.1:0-26724 GCA_034698165.1 Punctoribates punctum | reverse complement strand
CTGTTGTTCTCAATGTATAACACATAGCAGCACACTGTGAACAACAGTCAACTTATCTTGGAATAATGTTAACAAATATTATAAATGAATTGTTTTAAAAACTTTATTTTATCTCAAATTCTAATTGTTTTTCAATAAACTGCGTCCACTCGTATACTCGTATACGACTCGTCTGTCCATTTTATCGCCAAATTTAGCCATAAATTGAGAGACCTTAGGCTAAGTCAGCTTAAAACTCAAGTTACCAAGCTCGCTGGATTCTATAAGTGATGAGGAAAAATAATAAAATCGGTGACAATACTCAATGAAGGGATAGCTTTAATATATTCTGAGCAATATTTCTCATTACTTGTGTTTTGAATGTTCAGTGAAATAACAAACCGTACCAGGATATTATTTTTATTATTATTATTTTTTTTTTTGCATGCTTAGCGTGGAAGTCGCTTTATAGGCATTAATATGATAGATGTAAGGACGTCATCTGAAATCAGGAGTGGACATCACGTTTCATTGTGATGCATAAGCCCATTATGTATGGGACTAAAGCCAATTTTTAGGTCCGACATTCAATTTGAAATGAGGTGAAAATTTCAGTGAAATTTTGCCAAAAAAGTGTGAAATCATTTTTTGTGAGACTAATCAAAAATAATAACTAAATAGCGATTCTTGATAAATCAGGCCTAACAAAAATAAAAGCCATATTGTTTTCGAATCGTAATTAAATCCCCAATAGGCTTAATTCATTAATTAAGTATAATTCGATTGAATTTCATTTTTGATAAGCAATAAATTAACAAAATGTTTTCAAGTTAAGCTAAATCCAGTATTATTCAGGGTTAAATTTCCCGTTTTAACTAGAAATCTTATTAACTCATTAATTAGATGAAAATTTAGGAATTTTCCTAGTTCTAATTCCAATTTTAGATGGCGCTACCTCCCGGAAAATTTCACTTCAGGTGAAATTTCAAAAATCTTAGTAGAAATCCACCAAAGTTTGAACTGAAATTTTGTGAAAGTTTCACCTCTCGCATCCCTACTCGTGTTACATATAAAGCAACTTATTTGATGGGTTTTTCGCTTATTCTCACAGATTCTGAATAAATAAATTAATTAAATCCAATTTCGATTAAGATTTTAAATGGAATCAAATATTTTTCTTTTCGAGGAATGACTGAAATTTTAGATTTAAAACCAATGCCTATAACTTAACCTCAAAAGGATTGACTAGATTTTCATCGAAAATTCTCGGAATCACTAAACCATTCAATTAAACAAAAATTTTGATAAAATTTTTTCTTTGAATGAGATGTAAAAGATATGGGAGGAGAGGACAGACGAGAGGGACAGTCTATCCATTCAATCGAATCATCAATTTTCAAATCTGAAGGCTTTTTAAAGTAATAAATCGATTAAAAATATTTTATATGATTCCCTTCATTATGTCTGTCCCTCTTTTTAGATCGTAAATTTAAAAAATTATATTTTGATAGTTTAGCAAAAAATTTAATTGAATGAAATGAAAATCATAAATACATGGCTTATATAACATATATATATATAAAGTTGGTATTCATCGGGTATACCAAAGATATTCCTCAAGGCTTTCAATGTCCGAAATTCTATAACCGATTTCGGCTAATTTCAGATTATCCCATCAATTTTAGCGAATTGCCAAATTGACGAAATTTGCCGAAAAATTGAGAAAAATCCCCAAGCAGTTTTTTCTTCTCTTTAGGGGGGAGGGTTAAACTTGATATTTTGACCCATTTTGACAATGGCCTACCTTGTCAAATTCAAACTCTAATAAAACTATTGTTTATTTGATGGCAATAGGTTTTAAATTTTACTGAAATAATTAAATTAAAATTTGAAAATCATTTTTATTTTTCATTAATTGAATTCAAAGACATTTGATTTTTGAATAAAGTATTTTTTTATTTTCAATTTTACAGAACTGGGTTAAAACCAGATATCGCCAAGCTCATCGACCTCAAAGGGTTTCCCAAGCTACCCTCCCTTTGGTGGTGCCTGGTTAAAATGAATGGGAAACGAGTATAATCCCGTTTATTACACATCACTCAAGGATTTCATGAGTGAAGTGACCAAAACTATAGTCACAGATATGTCTCAGATTTTTCATTTAATTTAAATCAGAATTAATTGAATAAAAATCAATGAATTGGTGAGTTTTATGTAATACGTTAAGAGCAGACATGGCCAAGCTCTTCGGCTCAGGGGAAGGGTATCAGGGCGGTGTCCTAAGCTTTTTTCGGAAAAGATTTTAAGGGGGTATAGAAGAGGGTGTAACTTGCACCTAAAATGCCAAATTTTCACCTCCGGCGGCTTCGTCGACAAAATTTCAGGGGGGGGGTATTTTTCATATTTTCCGCCTCAGGAGGGTATTCCTGGTTATACCCCCTTGGCCAAGCCTGGTTAAGAACAAGAGGGAGAGAGGGGGAGAACTGCCATAAGTTAGGCTTATTGTAAATCAATCATAAAATTTGAAAACAAAAAGAATTTAGATTTTTGCGAAAATTTAGAAACGAATACATAATTAATAATAAGTTTAATATTTTATTACAAATTCAGGGATAAGCAAAGGAATTGGACTCCACCCTCATTCAAGTAGAACCTGGAACCACATCCCGGCTATTCCTCGGATCTGAAGCAAAGTTTTAGAAGAAATGCTTCATTTGATGACAAATACGAGTTTAAATGAGTCGTTCCTTTTTCTATGTAAGTACAATAGAATTATTTTGTTGAAGAATGCCTAGAGCCTTCTGCTCAGTAATAATACACATTACATGCAATAGTAGTGCTCATAAACACCAGAAATTTTGAAATATAATTACGAGTTATTTAATTGAATTGAGATAATTAACAAATAGAGTAATAATTGAGTTAAGAATCTATTCGGAGTGAAATCGGTTTTTAGAATTGTAAACAATATGGCTGTTCAGTGGATACTCTCAAACTGCAAAAAGTATTACTAAAAGTATGGCTTACACTCCAACCCCTCAACCATTGAAACATTGGTCAGTTTGTTAGACCCCTATCTCTGAGAGAAAGACAATTAGTTTTAATATTTCTGTTATTCAGTCCATAAACTTATTGAGACGAACATCACTTTAATTCCTTGATATTTATGAGCATTCATTTGTTTGGTTGAGGAACTCAATTGAGAATTGACATTTGACATTTGACATTGCTCAAATTCTATGTCAAGCAACTCATTTTTTTAAATGAAATTTTATTTGGAATTAATAGAGATTTTTATTAAATTTTAAAAATTTATAAACAGAGTTAATATTTGTTGAATGAAAAAAAATTCATATAATTTTTGTTAATATTTTTGCTCGAAATCAATAAAATGAGAACAAAAACCAAAGAATTCATATTTGATTCAAATGTTTGTTTCATTTATTTTAAACAATTTCTTCACAATTCAATAGAAAAACAAATGAATGAATAAATATTGAATTATTTCAATACATATATAACTCAGTAATAATGGTTCCAATAATTGAAAAGAGCCCCAGGTGAAAAACACACATTATCGACAAAAATAACAATAGGAAAGGGCTGTATGTATGACCGCACAATACAATACAAGTTATAATTATGTAATTCTTTGTCGGCCGACACTCCAAAAAGTCCTACTGAACCCTCAATTTAGAGATATATGAGAACAGAATAATACATCTGAACAAAGAAGAGAGAGAGAGAGAGAGAGAGAGAGAGAGAGAGAGAGAGAGAGAGAGAGAGAGAGCGAGAGAGAGAGAGAGAATCGATAAATTGGTTGAGTGTATAAGAGATGCAGAGCTGCTGTCTATTCAGTGGAAAAAGTAATTTATTAAAGTTGGAGTAAGTCTGGGGCCGTCCAATTCTGGCAGTACTCAAAGTTGTGATGTCGGCGCCAGTGTTTGCTGATTGGCTATATACAGCCTTCCGGGAAAGCCCCGTTGGAATGGGCGCCGCACCGCACATCGCACCGCACATGGCATGGCTTTGGCATCGCTGAGAAGCAGTGACAGGTCTAATACTGCGACCATTTAATCCTATATACGATCGCATCTCAAGTCATGATTTCAGTAAAAAGCGGTATTTTTCAGTATTAAACACTTTCACAAAACAGTGTTTTGTTGTGTCAGTGTTTGTAAAGGTTGTGCTGTTCATCATAATTATCACAATGAATGGGACGCATACATACTTTGACCAAAACCCGGCGGCAGTGACCGGCTTTTATAGCGTGCAGGCGGAACAGGCACATCAGGCCTACCGATTCGCATCACAATCTGCGGCACTCTCCCAATTGATGCCGACTCTTAGGTCAGGCCAGACCTGTATTCAACCCAATGGCACCACCTATGACTGCAAAGCACTGTATGACAACAATTCCACCTGGGCATCTAAAAGATGCACACCGCCTGTTCTCGTGGTGACCCCTGGTCTGCGGCGGCGGCAGGCTGCTGCAACAGCTCCACTATGTCAAGTGCTGGAGTGGGTGCTACGCCAAATTCTTTTTACCCCTGGATGGCGATCGCAGGTAATTATTTACCCCATCTTTTTATCAGACAATTGTTGTGACAGTCAGTGGTCATCGCTTTTGAGTTACTTCTCGTCAAAGTGGTCTTCATTGTAGCTGTTGTTCCACTCGATCCCTCCTCTTATCATTCAGATTATTGTTGTCTCAGATTCGGGGAGAGAGAGAGAGAGAGAGAGAGAGAGAGAGAGAGAGAGAGAGAACTCATAGAGAAATAAACTGAATTTAAGGAATTTGTTATAAAAATGAGTTTAAATAAGTGAATACAAATTTGATAAATAATGGCTAATATTTGGACAGTTAGTCGAAAGGGATGGCAATCATAAGTTTTATTGTATAATCGGTGAAAAGTAAACTCATAATTATTATGGCAATAAAACAATGTTTTATAGCACATCATTTTGGAAGAACTCTTCCCAACAGCTCTAACCCCAGTTCTGAACCGCTAAGGAATCATCATTTTTGCAGTTTATAACTCATTTACACCCAAAACACAAATAGTCTTTGTGGTGATTGCAGTGATTGTTGGCTCAAAATTGTCTTTTTATAGTTTTATAAGTCTTTAATTTCACAGTTATTGAAATTTTTGTGGTTTTTCTGACTCCATATCTGTCCTAAACTTACACCGAATGACTAAATAATAATATTCTTAATGATTATTATATTAGGTTTTATACTCAGCTTAATATCCATTTAAAAACAGATTTCAGATTTTAAAAAATAACTCATAAATGGATTTACTTATGAATGAAATTAATTCTCCAGTTCTAACACTTAAAAAGTGTCCAAAAACTAGAAATATTTAACAGAATATCATAATTTGTTATTTTTTTGTTGCAATCGTTTTATTCAATTAAAGAATTTCCCGAATAATTTAAAATTAATTCTTTTTCTGAATGAATGAAAATAATTTTCAAAAAGATATTTGTCTGAAGACTTAAATTTTTCACTGAAAATGATTAGAAGTAAAGCAAAAAGAAAAAAAAATATTGATTACTTTGAAAGGGTATTAAAGAAAGCAAAAGTAGAAAAATGTGAGACAAGTTTGGGTGAAATGACTTACAATTAAGTGATGAATCAGCAGAGAATCACCAACGAACTAATTTTCCATTTCTTATCACAAAATATGTCACCAAAACAAGTAATTTAATCGCTTAAAAACCTGTTTAATGTCAATAATTATATAATTATTCACAACAAAAAATGAAAAGAATTTTCAGATAATTTATCCGAATATTTATTTGAGAGCAAGAATAGAGTGAAAGTCTTAACCCAATGAATAAGTTTGGACCGAATGATACTTTTGTTTGAGGGATACATAAGAGGTTCTGGGCTTTGATTTTTTATGACATTAGATTTGCATAACTTTAATGCATTGATTGCTTGGGAGCCAACCAATTGTCAGGTATTGGTATGGATGGTGTCGATGGTGTACTATCATTGTCCTGTGCTGTCTGTAATAGTTTTCAATAGTAAATACCAGTCTAATGGTGAGCGCATAAAAGCCTCACAAATGTCCGACTTTTACAGCTATATATCGGCTCAGAATCTGTTTTGAGCAGAAAATAAAACTTTACAATACTTGAAGAGAAAGTCTGGTTTTCATTGAAGGCAAATGTTATATAACTTTCAAGTTATATAACGTTAGCCTTATATCAAATTTCTAAAAGTTGTGCGTAATTTGGGTTGTTTTCCAAACCACTGCAGGCCTGGCCGGTGCCAATGGTCTTCGCCGAAGAGGTCGACAAACGTATACGCGATACCAAACACTAGAATTGGAAAAAGAGTTTCACACAAATCACTATTTGACGCGACGGCGGCGAATAGAAATGGCGCACACCTTATGTCTGACCGAACGCCAAATCAAGATATGGTTCCAAAATAGAAGAATGAAACTGAAGAAAGAAATCCAAGCGATCAAAGAGCTGAACGAACAGGAGAGACAGGCACAGGCCAACAAATTGCAATCCAACTCTTCCTCCGCCAATACTGACAACAGTAGCAAAACATAAATATTTTTCACATAAATCATCGTTCAATTGAAGAAAAGGTCAGAAAACCATTAGTTTTTAATTTTTATGTTCCTCTTATATGACTGATATGTCTGCGGAATATATTTGGAGTTTGATTTCCAGATAAATAATATCGATATTAATTATAAATATAAATAAAGTACAATATTTGTAATGAATTATTTGAAAGGTTAGCCTAAAAGACAATTTGTTAGTAAGTTTTCAATTATCCCGAGTATACGAAAATGCTTTGACCTGACTTTCAGTGCAATTGATGAGCATTTAAATGAATTATTTACTAAATATTCAGTTTTTAGTTGACTTTTGAACGAAACGTACATTTAATAAGTATACGTAAATTGCTTTAATCATACGATTATACGATTCATATTATGAATGATATGCAGTATTTTCACTCTTTTACTCTCAATTCAATCCAATTGTCATAATTAGAAGTCTTTTTGCATAAAACCAAAAGAGTTTAAACATATTTACTTCTTGTGGACACTAATATACGATTAATGATATAATTCGATGTAACGGACAGTATAGCAAACCTGATGTATACGAGTATTTAGACTATTGACTAAAGCAAAACCATTTTTATTCAAATTCTGTATTATATTTGCGATTGTATTGTGTAGTTGTTCTCCGGGTAACCATTGGTCGGAATTGATTATTAAACATAATCATTTTATCCTCATTATGAACAAGTTTATTTTAAAAACATTCTTTAGAATCAACACAAATGTCTTTCTTAATACTCATTGAATGTTTGGCTTTTATTTTCATTTCTCCACATTTATTATTAAAGTGAATCTCATTTGAATTTTTATTCTATTGTAAAACTAATTTATAAAATGTCATCTCAAACACTAATTCAGTATAAATTAAATTAAATTATATGATATGTATATCAAATGCATCTGAATCTCGTTTATTATTCATAATAGCAAATAACAAACCATTTGATAACTGAGTCTCAAACCCGTCTCAAAGCCGTCTCACTTAAGTCTCGCTTTCTTTTATCGTATTTCTCTTTCCTTCAAATTTTTATTTTCAATTTCAATCGTTTGAATCTAGTTATCGATTATAAAGTGTTTATGTTTTTTCATTATTTTTGAAACCCATTGGAAAAATCATTTAACTTTTTCCATCACTTTATCTGAGTCTTCAAAGAAAAGTAAACTAAATGAGGCATTCCTTGCGATTCATTCCCTAATAACCAATACTTGGATTTGGTTTGCATTAAAAATCTTGAAAATCATTCAATTTGTTTGAGACAATCGTATATCGAGTTTATAGGTTTAGATAAACTCATAAAAGAGAAGAAATTCTTAATGATTGAGGTCAGGCCCTGAGTCAGGCCCTGAGTCAGGCACAACATTCAAACTCAATCATTATTTAAAATTACTTTTTATTCATCTCATTGTCAGATAAATATAATTTATACTTTCAATGAAATATTTTCGACTGAATGCTAATTCTTTAATTGAACAGGGGATAGTTAGCAAGGGCAAACGTTTGAGACGCATTCTCTGTGAATATAACCAAGGCCTGAAATTATATGAATTGATAAAAATCAAAGCAAACTCGTATTTATTGAGGAAAATGACAAACTTTGACCATTTGAAGAATGTTATCAATTATGTTATAATAGGAATATACCGAAAAGGATCTGTTCTGACCATTCCTTCACTCGTATAATACTTTTGTATATAGTTATTGGTCTTAAACCAGTTTACGAGCTAGATCCCTTTATATTGATCGAGGTATTTCAATTATATACTGGCTATCATTAAACAATTCGGTTGATATTTAATTGGTGTTAAGACATGTATTTCCTGGCGCTCTAATTATGGTCTGAGCAGAGCTGATGTTAGGGTTGAGAACAGGTTGATCTTGAATGCAGTGAATATTTGTAATTCATTGAAGATTTATGTATTATTTTATTGCCATATAACAAATGTCAAGCAACTTTCTTCTATAAAATATACCTTCAGTTACAATGTATTATTCAGGCCTTCATTTACTTATAAATTGTTTTCTGCATTTAGTCTGACAGTCATATCATTGCAAATATTAATACAAAATAGAGAATAGACTGCAGAGAATTGTATGCTTTTTATGTGCTTTGCGTTTGAAGTCAGACCCTTAGCGATGGCATGACTTCCATCCATTTTATTCTCGCAGCCAATGGTTGTCTTTACATTTACTGAATAATTGCCGATCTCTTCTCCACTGACTCTAATATTGGGGAACGAATGGCACTCTATATGTATACAAAGTATATTCTCTTTTGCTTTTCGGTCAGTGAAGGCAATGATCTTCAAAATCAAAAAATTCTAAATTAAAAATTTGCACAAAAACTCATACGACGTGGAGTTGAGCCCAGTTTGACTGCAAATTCAATTTATCTCAATATTGTATCACAAGATAATATATATATAGGGTTTGCCAGACTTTTCACTCATATTCAGCCCAATCAATGATTCCACTGCTGTTTAATCAGATGAGAGATTAAAGAGAGTAAGAGAGAGAGAGAGAGAGAGAGAGAGAGAGAGAGAGAGAGAGAGAGAGAGAGAACACGCTTTAGGAACACAGCTCTTAGGGAGAGCACTCTCTCTGACATTAATGAAATTGAACACTATATCACTTTTCATATAATAAGTTCCTTCTCTTTCAACTCTATGTTTGTACCGCTCTATGACTAACTCTCCCACTATTCGCAAAACAATTCCAGAACCGAACCGAAAATATTGATCCGAGCAATGAATCACATATTAGAGTTGTATATTCGATGATTGAAAACTCACCATAACGTCGATCCTAAACTTGAATTTATCAAAATATTGGACACACTTTAGTAGAGTCACTCAGGAATAAGAAAACGAAACTAAGGCTATGACTGACACAAAAGAGAGACAATTGCAAACTGGTGACCATCTGGACTGACCTCAACTATTACTTTATTTGAGTCTGAGTCTGGATTCAATGTCATACCTGAGTGGGACAGTCGGTGAATCCAAATCAAAATAGTATATCCGTTTGAGTAAAGCTTTACATAAACTTTATGGCAGTGAAGGCATTCTGAGCCAACTTTCGTCTTCAATGCTGTCTTTTATTATTTTATAACACTCTATACGGCCTGAGGTAAGGGCTCCCACTTTCACTTCACTTACGTAACGATTGCACTTTGAGTGCAATTAAGACCTCAGGCCTTATACTGTGCTATAAAATAATAAAAGATATAACACTGAAGACGAAAGTTGGCTGAGAAAGCCTTCTGTGCTATAAACCAAAGCCAACACTCACTCCAGTGGACACTCTTTTAATTTAGTTAAACTGACAAACTCAGGTATGACATTGAATTCTGGACCATTCACAAGATAGGGGCAGTTGAGGTCAGGCCAAATGACTTTTAGTTAAGAATGGTTTGTGTTATCAGTCGGTCACTCGATCCGCATAATTGTGAATTTTGTGATTTCCATATAATGTCCACTATTTTGTGTCTTTCCAACAAATCATAACTAAATTTAGCGAAATTTCCATATAATGGGTGAGTTTTTGATAATCTCAAACCATCATTAAGTCAAAAAATATCAAAATCTTGATAATTATATTTCTGAAAATGTTATCAAATTAAAGCCAAAGTTGTTTTTTTTGTCGGAAAACTATTGAGATTTTAAGAGTTAAGCAAACTTTTTGAAGGTTGTGATCAAAAGATAAATCAGAGCTCAAACCAAACTTGTCTTTCATTGTTTATAACCAAGAATATCCGAAAATGGAACTTGCAAAGTTATATGGTTTTCAGGCCATTTTATTTTACTTAAAGATTGTATTTTCAAATTCTACTCTTTTGTGAAGATTTAATGATTAGAATATAAATAATAAGCAAGCTGCTTTTAATTATAATAAAAATTAGTTCAATAAATTCAAAAATCGAGAATATGTGCCATGCTCATTTACAGCTCTTACTTAATTAGATTTTAACAAAGGATGCAAGAGGTTAGACTCTCTAAGAGGGAGGACCGTAGGGCAGGGCAAACTGAGCTCTCGTCGAGGGGAGGCCTAATAACAAATTTGGGGGCTTAGAGGGCCAAAATTAAAATGGCCTAAATTCGCTTATTTTCGGCTCAATAAGGCATAAATTGTTCTTAATTTAAGTTTAATTCCGGTTTATTTCGGTTAAATTACCCAAATTTATCAAAAACCGTACAAAAATTTGCTCTGGGAATTTTTGCCCATTTTTCCTAGCACAAGTGTGAAATTTTTGGTCTAGGGGGAGCAAATCCATTCGCGTCCCCCTATTTGATTCTTGCATTTAGCACTATAATCTCATTCCTTCAAACGAGAATTAAATGAGCATGCCACTTACAATTTAAATAAGAGTTGAATAATAATAAAACACAATAAACAACTAAGGTATTATTAAAACGATGATTTAGTCGAGGTATCCATGAAGTGGTAAATAGGACAGACCTGTTTGTCTAACAGCACTGTTTGTGAGACTAATCTAAAGAACAGAGAAAATTGAATTTATTAGAAAAAGCAGAGTTTGATATATAAATGAAGTAAAACTAATTAATTTATGTTTCCTATAAATTCATAGAAAACATTTAGGATAATGTTGTATGGTGCATGGTGCTTCAAAATTGAATTTTTTAATGAGTGAACATAAATTTTAATTGAAAATAATTTCAGTCAAACATCAGAGAAAAATATTTCGGTTAAATTCATCTGACTTTCAATTAAACTGAAAATCAGAGCCGACTCTCGGTATTTGAAACTAAATTTTTGCCGATTTATAATCTCCGGCTTATTATCAGCAAAAAAATTCTATCATTTAATCACCAATTTTGAAAATCTTTCACATTCTTCGGCAATAAATGAAAAGTGAGTCAATTATAACAATTATTAAAAGATTGCTGGATTTTTATTTATTGTCCATGGTTATTCATAGTTTCAGGAAATAATTGAACGATAATTTCAATGATTTGTTGCCAATTATAATGAGATTCAATAATTTAATTGCATTCAAATGGATTAAACACTCGATTTAGAGTCAAAGTTAAGGCAAATATTCGCTAACTTTGAGGAAAAGTTAATAAAATGATTCTTTACTCTGTTTGACAGCAGATTATGTGAGGAAATGGTGTTTTGATCGGAATTTGATGCCACAGAATAGCATTTTATGTGCAAATAATCATTAATTTTATTCTTTTGGCTTTTATTCAACGCTTTTTATGATTAAGAGATTTATTGTTTACTACTTTTGTGCTCTAATAGTAGTTTAGTTTAATTTTTATACTCCAGAATCAAATAAATACGACAAATATGTGAGACCGGGGTTAGGAGTCGGTGTTAGTAATGTCTGATTTCCTGGTGGGTTAATTTTGTCGATTCTCTATTTAATTGTTATTTTGTTGGTAATTATTTATCTAAATGACCGAATAATTTGTAAAAGTAGTCATAGGCTTTCATTTGACAATTTTCATACCATAAATGAAGCCATTTTTCAGGCATTTCCATATTTAAGGCCACATGACGTCCATTTATGCCATTCTTACCATTTATACCATCTATAGGTCCCTTTCTTTTCATTTGCGAACTAAACCACTCTCTCTGTGAATGCGGGCAAACGTTTAGTTATGCGGCAGAAGCCGGTTGGCTCAGGGCTCAGCTCAGGGCTCAGCACTGGCAGAGTTTGACATTGAGACCAGTCGTTGATTCGAGACCTTATTATGCGTACAATTATTATAAATAGCTATTTGGAGCGCTTCTAATGTATGTATTTCTTTGAGGATTTATGTCTAAAAACGAAAAACAATGCCTTTGAAGACATATGAATGTTGTCTCAGTTGTGATAATAATAGAATCCCTGATTGGGTTGAGTTTCGTGAGAAACAGGTATTGGTTTCGCAACAATCACTTCTATTACATCCTTTGGAGCTCAACATATCATTACATCTGAACATAAAACAGCTTTCAATTCTTCAAAATATGTCAAATTGCAGTGTCTGAGCTAGCTCTAATTATAATTCATTACCAAACTTGTCTTTTCATCTCATTTTCAAAGAACAATGTTTTTCAATCAATTTTCAAGCTTTCGGTGAACTCTAGATCTGACTCTATATTTGGATTTAAATCCAATCGATTCCCATTTTATCCTCTCCTCAGTCGAGCAAAACCCTTCTCAGTAATGGTCTCTCTCTCTCTCTCTCTCTCTCTCTCTCTCTCTCTCTCTCTCTCTCTCTCTCTCTCACTCACTCACTCACAGACTTTATTGGAAATCAATATTTGAAGAAATATTATTCAGTAAACTTGTTTGGGTTATCACAAAATGATTAATTCACTTCTTTTCTTTAATAAGCTCTATATATAGTGTAGCTGTCAATCAATACTCGAGTGATAGGTTTATTTTAATTGAGAAATTCATTTATATTCTTTACAATTTCCAAATTGAGAAAGCTCAAGATCAAACCTGTTTATTTTGAAATTGATTCTGATTTTATTTTTTAAAATGTTGATAGCTTATCTCAGTATAATTTGCTTCAATTGATTTTATTTAAAATTGTCTGAGATAAAATTATCTTTTCCTCGGACTGAAAGCAGCCGCCAATTAAGATCTACACAAAGTCTCTCCAATTATTATATCACACACTTTCTTATATTTCCCCTTATTATTATTACCATGGTACTTTAAATGTTAATGCAATTCTAAATATATAAATAATGATTTGGATATTTAGCAAGAAAAAATATTTATTTGCAAAACATTCCTGGTGTTGGCTAAAATCAATAGATTCAAGCCAACTGAAAACATCAAGGAAAATATTTTTGTAAATTCACGAGAATTTAATGATAGTTTTGTTTTTATAATCAGTAAAAACAATAGAATTCGTAGATTTTATGAATTTTAAATATAGATTTACATGGCTCATAAATTACTTGCCACAATAAGAAAGAAAAAAATTGAGCGAGCCTCTTTTACTCCTTTAATTACTCATACCAGAGGTATATCTAACTCTTATTTGTAAGTATTATTTCAAGTATATCCAGTTCAATTTTAAGAACTTTTAAAAGAAAAATATATAAATAGAAATTCATAAAAAATATATTTAATATACAATTAAGTAATCGACTGATTTGGAGGAAATGTGTTTAAAAAAATTATGGAAATCCTATTTTTATTCTTAAAAATATGAATTTAATGTTTATTGATGGATGCAATTAACAAACCAACTCATTATAGTAATAAAATTTAAAATTCGAACATGATAAACTTGGAATAAATAAAAAGTTGATTTTAAATTCAGATATGACGCCACTTATATGAGTCAATGCTCGCCAGATATCGCGTTATGAACTGTAAGGCATTGAAGGCAGAGTTGTATACCGACTCTCTATAATGGCTTCGAAGCTCTGAAAAGTCGGTTTCCCTCGACAGGGAGCACAACCTATCAGATAGATTTTTAACTGAAACAAAGTGGAACTACCAGAATTTAAATTTCTTATCCGTCAGAATTACTTTTATGGGTCAATATCTGACAGTTTCTTAACTGAACGACACTTTAATTCATTTTAGTTATGAAAGTGTCACTCATTAGTCTGTTAGCAGTCTTTGAGGAGCTGTCAAAATGAAACTGAATTGAGTAAAGCAATTGTGATACTAATGAACGCTCATTATTCGACCCAAACATAAGAATAAAAATAATGACCTTTTTATTAATGGATTGTATAGTGAGGACAGCTATTAGTTTGAATTGAATGTCAGTTTCGACACTCCATTCAGTTGGCAATCAAATTAATCTTGGAATAAATGTTGGTTTTGTTACATTTTTAAATTTCTGTCGATTTATTTAAAAGCAATTATATATGCATTTATGACATCCATATCTGAGAACAATATTATTAAAAAAGCATTAAATGATTATATTTACGATAATTTATTAATTATTCAATAATAAAAGTCTAATCATTTTTAACACTATAATAAAAATTGCAATTTAGAGACAATTTATGGTTTGTCTGAATGTCATTCTCTGGTTTTTTGGTCGCCTCAAACTTGCCGTTCAAAAGACAGATTAAAATAAGAATTTATGTAAAATATTTTCCCACTTCATTCACAAGTAGTAAACCGCACAAAATCTTTACATAAAATAGATTTTAAATTCATAACAAAATGTGTTTCACGTTTTTCAGTGATTTACAAGTTTTTGACGTTTTTCTAAACATAGACTCAGTTTTTCATAACAATAGGAGTCGTATATTGCGGTCAAAATTCTTTTGTAGTTATGATGAGGTTTGTGTGCATTCAGATCGACATAAAGCTCAACCAGATTTGAGTCTCGCAGCGCTTCCGTAGTCTTTTCAAAGTTCTTCACAAAGTCTGCTTCAAGTAGTCCTCCTTTTCCTCTCCACCCGAACCTGAGTTCACATCAGGCTTTTGGTTCATTTATTGAGTGACTTTGTGTTGGCCATAATCTGGTGACTTAATCGATACTTTTCTATCTCAAGGTATTCGCAAATCTTTTGAAGTAAAACATATTTTTGGCCCATAATTCTCATAATTCAATTGGATTTCAAACTTTTCAGAGTCATTGGCGCATAAATTTGTCAAAATAGTGATTAAGAAATAATTTTTGATAAATCGCATTCTCGAAGAGTAAACTTTATTTCTAAATTTGAGTCTCTAATAGAGCTGAGGTTCGGAGTGTGAGTTACACCGGCAGTAAATCCAATGCACAGACACTAAACTGATGAAAAGTAGTGCCATATAACCGAAAAAAGTTTCGAAGCAATATTTGTCGTTTATCTTTGGGAACAGCTGTTGTTGATGTTGTTATTACATTTGTGTCTTTAATTTTTTAGCTGACATAGGATTTGCTTTAAGTTATGTCGAGTTTAAGCCAATACATAGGCATCGGATGGAAAGTGCATACGATATGACAATCTGTGAACCAGAGTCTAGTTGGGCAACAAATATACTTTGAGTTCAAATTTGTTTCATTTTCGTATTCTTTTTGTTGTTTTGGACCCGAATTTTTGCTGCACAGCACAACACAGGCAAAGGTTGTACTCTAGTGTTGAGCAGTACAACAACAATACGATTAACTGATGCCTAGTTAATAATTCATGCCTTTGTGTGCTCTGAAGCCGCTCTTCACTGAAACTTCTTCGCAAAAAAGACATAAATAACTCAAAATACAAAAATCCTAAACAACGCCTTTAAATAATAGCGAAGTGCATCAGTTGTGCCACAAATAGCATAACTTAAATATATTTTTGCCAGAATTGTCGATTTGAACCTATATTACTGATCTTAAAATTTTATTTAAGAACCTATACATTGTCTACAATTGATTTTAGGGCTGTTCTCATCCAATCAATAATATTGTTCTTCTATTTTATATATAAATAAACCAAAAAACTCGTTACGCTTTTTATTCAATTCAGTTGTTTTTAAATGTTTAAAAATTGTATAAAACAGTTAGAGAATAGTCAGGCAATACCTTAATCGAATGGCAGAGCGTTCCCAGTCGGCTATCCTTAACAATAAATAATTACTTTTCATTCAAATGTGATTTACAGTCAATTTGCGAGAGACTAACGAATCGATGCAAAGGCATTGACCAAAATAAGATCAGCTATAAGAGCATCTAGTTAGTTTTTGTTACTTTTAATTCATCGATGGGTTTCATTTTTGCTTCCCTTCAATCAAATAGTATTAGTGTTTTGTCGATTAAACGTAAAACACGTGTAAGTCTTTGAAAAGAGCTTTGAGTCGTTATTCTATTTATTTTTTGTATTTTGCAGTTATTATTAAATATTGAATATTGAGAGAAGTTATCTGAAAGTCATTGTATTTGATCTAATCTGTTGTAAAACAGCTGCCATTCGTCTGTTTTTGTATTTTGAGAAATACATTATCTCTACGCCAATAGATTCTCGTTTTTTAACTTTAATTTGAATTCTGGTTCTGAGTCTCCTCTAAGAATGTTGTTTAGAGTCTCCCCTGTATTGAGCTGAACCCCAACTCCCCACTACTAAGTCATGTATTTTCTCCCCATTGGATAAATGTCAAATTACGATTTACTGCATCCTTGTCCTCCTCTCGCTTTTCCTTTGGGGTCACATCAGAGGTCAACCAATGAGAGAATGTGCGACGAATACACCGCTGAGTGAGTTATTATGCAATGCGAGCCCTGTTTCTCACATTTCGTACATTAATTATAAATCAAAGTCGAAACTCATATACCAATAGTTACAACATTTTCGCCCATATTTTTAACTTATATTTCAATTTTCGCAAAATATTGAATCATATTTTATAATAGAAATGATTTTCTTCTTCTTCTCATCTCTTTTATTGTTTATCTGATTAACTCTGACTTCAAAAACATATTTTCACGAATTCATTCAAAATGACTATAAATTTCAATAGTTTTTTGGTTACTTTTGAAATAACAACATTTGATTTCACAAAAAACTTATTTTCCTTCAATTTGACAAAAGTTATAGAAAAAGAATTTTTCTATTTTTGAATTAATATTCTTAGAATTATTAAAACCTTGGAATGCTTTCAAAGCAAATAATAAACTGAAAAACTGAAAGAATGGTCAGAAGTTTTAGATAAGGGAATAAATTAAGGGGTGGTCTTGATTTCATGCTTTATATTGAGGTCATTTTCTCATTTAAATTTCAAATAATTGAAAGTTTGTCAAAAATTTTATCGATGATTACGATTCTGTGATTCTCAAGTAATGTGGGTTTTCTGTGATTCACATAATAATAATTCCCTTAAAAGCTTTTAAATAACTCAATCAGATTTTTGGTACCAGAATAAATTAATTCCAAATCAAAGGAATGTTCTTGAAAATTCCGAATCTTGAATAAATTCATATATCCAGCAAAACTTTGGTTTTAGTTTTTGGATTCCAACTGAAATAACATATAATGAAATATTTGCGAATATAATCACTTATTCTCATATTTGAGTCAAAGCTAAATAAACAAGGTATGCCAAAGGGAAGGTTTATCTCGGGAACCCCCGAACTCTCATCCTAGGCCGGAAAATAGGCAAAGTCCCAAAGAGGGGAAGACCGCTAAACGGTACAATATTGAATTTTACCTACAATTTGATCCCTCCTCTAATCCCCCCTAAATTTTGATCGAAAAATGTGTGGCACTCCCCCTAAATCTGCCCCAGAGGTCGATGAGCTTTGCCACCCCTCATACAAACGTATATTTGACTCAACCCTAAAGTAATTATTCGCCAAAACCGAGAGATAAAACACTGAAATGAAATTAAAACTGATTTTATCTTATTTTCATTTCTTCTATGCATTACTGCTCACTTTAATCTTGTTCAGTCCAACATTGAGACTATTTCAGACAGCATTGAGAATAATTTTATCACAAATAAAAATCCCGTTTCCCTTGATTATTCTAAATCCAGTAAACTATATATGATTATCGTTTAGTATTTAATGAATAAAACATTACATTTTAATTGTGACAATGAGATGAATCTAGGTGCTTCTAATTATACTAGTCTATTGTCTCAAACAAGAAGCTGTTGTGTTAATGATCTCTATTTTAAACAATGAAATCATTTATGTATTTCTATATCCTTTGAATTTAAGGGTAGAACTCGATATCAAATATTATATTTTCATGAGATTCTCATCTTGTGTTTGTACTTGCTCATACCTCAAATCTTATAGATATAATATTACTTAAGTCTGACCCTAATTGCAATAAAGATTCTGAATTATTAAGATTGTTAGCGACTCATATTGGATGCACCAATATCAGCAAGGTAGATTTAAACTCTTTTTTATACTACAAACGAAGAGTTTATGGATTAATATTTTGGACATGGCTCAATTATTTGACTAGAGGCAGAGTTTCGTTTTAGTTGGTTAGGCGTTGAACCCGATATAACCCCTCAACAAAATGATGCACTAAAAGAGTGAAAGTCAAACAAAAATATCGATCGCTCACAGATTTTTTGATATGCCGTCGACTCAGTGCTTAATTCTAACGAAGCTTTGGCTCTCATATCAAACTCATAACGCGTTTCGGATAATTTATCGTCCATTTTAGGCTTCCGTTATGACAAATCTTTAGCTCATGGCACACTCCTATCTAAAATGATAAAGGCCTCTCTCTCTCTCTCTCTCTCTCTCTCCCCTCAGTGTTAAAGCACTTCTCTTATTGCTATTATTAATGAAGAGTATAAGAAAGGGAATATACGGAGAACTGGCTATCTTTTACTCCACCCACACTCTGATAAGAGAAATCTTTATATTTGTTATATTCTGTGCGTTCGGTCTTTTAGTGAAATCCAATTGATTTGAGTGCATTTTTGGAGCTCTACTCTCTCTCGGGTCTGACATTCAGAGAATGAGTCCCCACGAGAGACAAGGCTTCACATGCAATATGTGATGTAATTTTGGGATTAGTTATCTCTACTTCAGTCCAATCCCCTGAATGAGAGGCAAATCTAAAGCACAGCTTCACTTGTTATCGATCCGATTCTCAAATAAATGGAATATCAAAAGAGAAACAAAATTGTTTCAATCAAACTAAAAGTGTAGCGCTGTGTCACTTGACAAAGAAAAGGGTCATTTAGTTGGTGTTGGCTAACAATAAAGCGATTTAAGTGGAAAAAAATTCAAACCAAGAAAAGCAAAAAAAAAAGTGAAATTCAAATATCTTGCGATACATAAAATAGTCAAAAGTGAGACCGAAAGCCAAAACATAAATAATCGCTTCAATCGAATGGAGACTCAATTTATTTAGAGTTGAATCACAAATAGAAGAAAACACAAAGTTTTAGGAAATTTATGCCTCGAAACAAAAATAAACAGAAAACAAGAGTCGTATCAAATGTCATACTATTCGTGATCTCCTCTAAAATGTGAGCGAATTTTGTTTTTCTGGACTTTTTTCAAACCTATAATTACTGAGCGCTGGAATCCATCGGGGATTCTCTTTCGGCGTATATATTATGTGAATAACTGCTGCATCGGTTCCACCGCTTCCATCACTTTCGGCGTAATTGTATGTAATATTTCCAAACATCTACTATTGCTGTCCATTAATCTATTGATTTTAAGGCACAGGTGGTCACGACGTTCCACTCGCTTACCATCACTTCTCCTCTGATATTCGCTGAATTGTGAGACATTTGTGCCAATTATTTATTTCTTTGTCCATAAACTAAGAACTCATTCATTTAAAGTGACGCCGATTTCAAACGTTTCCCAAAAAGCGATGCCTTCGATGAAGATTTCAAAGTCAGTCCTGAAATGGAAAATATTTTTCTTAATTGAGATATTCTTAACAATTAGAGAACTCTTTGGATCCGTTGTGAGAATCATCTGATAAATTGATTTATATTAAAACGAGAGAAAAAGATTTGCAGACATTTGTGAAAATGACATTTAAATCAGATTAATATTGGGTTATCTAAAAGGAAAGGCTGACAACGGCTATAATTTATTATAATTAGCTTTGAATTCAATCATTTTAAGATAGTTATAGTTTTTTGATTGAAGTTATAACTCGTATTTGATTTGAATTTTAATTAATGTTAGTAAACAAATGTAAAGATTTTTCTCTCTGACTTATATATCCTGGTTTCTATTTAAATCGGCTGAGTTTGAGCTAGGCAATCTTCTTTAGATTGTGTCAGCTATTGTTTCAGCTAATAATTTAGGACTATATAGAAAACAGGATGAGTCACAAAATCAATAGAAGAAAAGTTAAGGCAAAAAATAACTCAAATTAGTAACGATTCGATGGCTTTTCTTAGTTTTATTGTCCTTATAATCTTGTTTTTAGCTCTTTCTTATAGAACACATATTTTTTGGGTGTTTTCATCAAATATTTATATATTTTAATAAATTTGATTGTTTTTCAAAAAATATAAAAATTATAAAAAATAATTTTTCGAAAACGAGATATAAGTGAACATTGATGTGACAAATGTGATTGCTCAATTTACTATACCTGAATAATTATTGCCTTGATAATTATCAGTGATTTTTTTCTTAAAAAAACTTAAAAATCGGCAAAAGCAACATATCTGAAAACACTTCAGTAAGCTCATTTATAGAAAGTTGAAAGATTCATTGCAATGGTCTTCTAATGAATCAAGATAAAATATTTGTCATTTTTCATTTTATTTCAAATTTACCTTATTGGCTAACAGGTCTGCAAGCTAACTCCAACAAAATAATTATATAAAAGAGCCATTATATAAATGCGGACACATCTCTATAAACAGGGAAAAGCATATTAGGAGGGAATACGGTATAAATAAAAGACAAAGTAAAGTAAAATAGAGTAATAAATAATTGCAATCAGTTATAAAATCTCTACTTTAGGTCGAAATGCAGAGAATTTTTGCGATATTTTTCAAAAGCATTATATCTTAGAGTTTGAGATATTCCTTAAATCAATGGTTTATCCAAAACTAATAACAGAAGTTGTCTTTCAGTTGAATGAATAGATAGGAAAGTCATTCAAAAAAATGATAATAAAGTTTTATTGCTATGAAAACAACGAATTGTGGATCCGATGTGAGAATAAAATTGAATATCAAGTTATTTACCTCGAAATACAAGTCCAATATTTTTGTTGTCTTTTACATCATTTGCTGACACTCAGGAGTTTCACATTCTTTCAAAAGAAATATATAAATTCAAGTTTGAAAAGTCAGATGATTTATCTTTGATATGTTTTGATATATTAATAAATCTGAGAAGAAATATTACCAGTTTCACTTCAAAAATATAATGAATTGGATTCGTGATCAGAATATCTCGACTTTTCTCAACAAATATAGTTTTAAACTGAAAAATATTTGAGTCAAACGGCATATTTGCGATTGTTTTCGACAATATATCAATGACTTTAGGTTAGGCTCTCGACTCACATTCATGGGACACACCTTTAAAGTTGAAATGTCTTTATTGAAGCACTTATTCAACGCTTACACCAGTAGTGGTCATATAATGCAAATCCATGGCTTCACGAGGGCTCCAAACCCTCTCTTTTACGACACAATTAGACAACATTAGCCGAAAGGTCATCCCTCGACTGCATTAAACTTTTTAAATGAGTCTTTTTCTACATATATTTGCTTCCGATAAAAAACTTTTATTACTCAAGTCATCTGTTTTAAAAATTTTCAATACTTCAGTCTATTTACAGTACAGAAAAAAATAAATTTCAGAAGCAAGCTCAAATTCAAACATTTTAAAGTCGTTTACATTAAACACCGAATGAGCTGACGGTTCATTTGATTGTCGAATCACAAGAGCATTGTTTTCAAAACAATTAAACTTTAAGTCAAATATGGTTTTGATTTTTTAACTTCTATTCAAACATTATTTTAAAAATCTATGTTTTCTTGCGTTTGGAGTTCAGATATTTTTTTTGAATAAATAATAATTGTTACTCAAAAACGCCTCCAACTGTTTGTCTGAGAGCAGAATTGTTAAAAATTGTGGCCATTTTCACACCGTTTGAACAAGAACAGTTTGAGATAAATTTAAAATATCACTGGTAATTAAACTATTGGATGAATATTAATAAATTCACACTTCAATTATCGAAATAAAATATGAGAGACAGTAATAATTTCATCGATAAATCATCCGATCGTTAAATAATTAATGGTATGTATGTATGAAAATAAAAATAATCTAATTTCAGGGATGTCCACACTTTTAAACTATTCTCATATTCAGTGATATTCAAGGCTCAAAAAGGAAGGCCGGATCAGAGAGTCAACCATTTCAAAGGTATTTGAATTAAATTAGGTTTTAGTGTTTTGTTAACAATAATCTGAAATAGAATACCCTGGCAAATTTTAGAGAGAATCAAATGATTGCACAGAATTGATATCTTAGTTGAAGTCAAAAGAATATTATTATTAGTTTTGTTGTGTTTTATAAAATAATTATTTGTTTTACTATTCGACCATTTCATTAAGAGTTGCTAGATTGTTGAGTCAGGAAAATTATTGTTTTAATATTTATTGCTGATAAATATTAAAAGAGATACCTGGATAAATTTCTAAGTATCCAAGACATGAATTGTGAATGAAAACTATTAAATGAGAAAGGTTGAAAACTTGTAATTTTAAACCATTAAGTGTTATATAATGTATAAACAAAATCTAATGAGATTTTTATAATTTAAAGCTCTGGTGTGACAATGGAGAGCAGTGGTGATCAATGATCATGGTAATCCGAAACGAAACATTTGGCGGAGAAAATATGAAAGCAAACAATGAATTGTTGTTTTATGGGATAAGAGTTGTTTAGAGCCAATAATAAGTCATCAATTGAGTGATGCGACAAATAAAGTAACGCTGACTATGAAGATGTCATTTAAAGACAAAATTGTCTGATAATGGTTTCGACCATCACTTCAGGAGAAGTAAGTTATAGTGAGTTATAGTAACTCATTCTAATGTCTATCGCTTTGTTTGTTATGACTTTAATGAAATATTATTCATTTCGTTCAATAGATATAGAGATTCACATATTTTATTAACAATAGAGAGTGAGCTCACAGTTGTTTATTGCACAGACATAACGATGGGATCTATGAGAGCACAGCTATATCACTCTCTACTGAATAAATATATATTCAAGTTATAAATGTGTCGCTTCTCAATGGATACTCTCCATAATAGGGTGAGTAATATTTGTATTATTAATGTTAGTCTTGTGCTCACCACTCATACCACTCATACCGCTCTTCAATTCATGAATATTTAGATTTGATTTGGGATCCACACAATGGCCAACAGCCAACTCTTCACAACTTCTTTTTCATCACAAGTCGTTCCCAAGCTTTCCAACTGACCCCCGACCCAACGTGAGTCCTCTCCGTTGGCCTAATTATAACGAAAAACTTCTATGCTTTGGATTATTGGATGAATGGATGGCTGTGTTATGGGGTTCGCAAACACACCACTGATCGATGAAAATCAGATTCGATGGCAAAAACCTTTTAATGCCGACGGAAACAAACGGACAAAGAATTGAATATTGACTTCAATTATGTTGATCTTGGAACAAATGGTGAGTGATTTGTAATTTCGTAACTTTAATAAGCAGTTGGGCTGAGAATAGATGTGAAGTGAGGCAAAGGATTGCATCGATTGTAGCCCTAATTGATTGCATATTTCGTGTAATTATTTAGTGTTTAAAGTGTTTCTTATTTAAAATATTTGAGTTTTTTTTTTCTATAAATGGTTTTTAGCGAATAAGAGAAACAGAATTATTTACGGAGAGCTGAAGAGAGGAGAGGTATCCCCAAAGCTATCCTATTGTAGATAAAAGCGAGACTGCGCTGCACTGTAAGGCACTGTAAGGGGGCCGAAACCAACGCCAAAATGATTGATTACAGTTTGTATGGCTTGCTTTGCCTCTTGGCTCTGCTTTTGCACCAAAATGGAGATCTGAGAGTGAGTTCTCTTCACCAGTGATATTATAACCGATACCAGAGCGCGAAGAAGCCATTGCAGAGTGGCTGACATTATTGTCAAGTGAGTGGATCAGAGCTGACAACCGTTCGGTTACTTTATTCTCATCTGTAGTAATGTTTGTATGAATTGTGCCATAAATTCAAAGATCGCGTAATTATTTTCTCCTAATAAACAAATCGCAAAATAAATATTCAAACAAATTGGCGGCAAAACAAATAGCAATCAACAAAAGGTATGAATTAAGAAATTGGTGTTTCCTTCACATGTGATTCCACTTTAATTATGACTCTTTCAAAGGCTGTAATACTTTTGTGTTTATATTATCGCTGAGTAGAGAAGTGATGGTAAGCGTCGGTCGATGTCAGACATTACAGACATATAACAGTAAATGTGATGTTTATGAGCACTAGAATTGAGTTATTGTACGACCGACTGGAGGCTGAGCTCAGACTCAGGCTCACGCTTTGCCTCTCATTTGTATTTACTATTGAAGAGTCGCTATAACTATAATCATGAAAATTATTGTCAATTGAAGACAACTATTGATTTCTAAATCATTGTTAAGTTATTATAAATTTAGTCAAACATTGAATAAATTTGACGACAGGTAACTCTAATGGCAATACCAGCGCTAATCACAGCCATAAGAGTTACGGGACAGTTAGAGACAGTTTGTGACAGTAATAAAAGTAGAGGGGCTCCCAATCACTTGAACTGGCGATTAGACCCACCATAAACACCCTCTAACAAGCCATAAATGTGTAATAAATTGCATCACTAGTGCTTTTTTAACCCCGTTATAAAACAGTAACTTTTATATAATGTAATTGTAATTACAGGTCGTAAAAGAGTGGAGTGACTGAGTGACTGACCCACTAAAGAATGTTTCAAATGTTTTTCAATTCTTGTTTTGGTAATAAAGCACAGAATCTGAACCAAAACCCAATACTAAACCCAATACAAAGCACTTTGTCTTCAGAGCTATGAATTGGTTTGCATTTGGTTTGCATTACTTCTTAGGAAAGATTTTTTGGTTTATTACCTCTGAGTCTCGTCCTCTCAGTTCACTTCTCCGGTGAATCTCTTGAGTAAAACTTCGGTTATTTTTCTTCCTATTTATTATTTATTTCGATTTTCAACCAAATCATTGAATCGATTCCAAATTTGAATGGTTTATATGAAAAATGAGTGTTTCTTTGATATTTGCTCTGTTTTTGTGGTCAAAGAGTGTGTCAATTAATTTTTTGGCAATTATTAATCTGAAGCCACCTTAAGGTGAAGGATATTTGATAAGTTATTGGAGAAAGAGTCGACTCTTCACATTTGTTATGGTAAGCAATTGAGTCGCGGGTTTGGCTCACAATTTCAAAATTATAGCCTAAGTTATTGCCATAATTCTGATGATGTCTTAACTTTCACTCCAATACCTCTACTTTGATAGTTAACTAACCTTTAATGAAGTGGGAGTTGTTGTCAGAGTTATTCCGACAGTTTTACTATGAATTATAAATGAGAGGTAAAGACTAAGTGATGGCTAAGACTCTAATTAATACCATTCTATTCATCGAAACTCTGGAGAAGTTGTGGTTTTGATTACCACTTAAACAAAGTCTCTATATTTATAAGGCTTTTCACTCAAACCAATTGACAGATTCCGCTCAGAATTAAACACATTCTTATTTAACAGGAGTTCAATATTAGAAAAGATATTAAAAATGTTTTTGAATGTGAATGACGTTTAATAGAGGAGTTGAGTCATGATTGGAGTCATTGGAGTCAGTGGTGATCTAAGAAATGGCAATATTTCAAAGGGTTGTGGAAGTGGTTCTCCCGTCGCGTTTCAATGAAAGCAATTTAATGAATTTGCATTCGAATGGTAGTTAAGGGTAGTCCTAACCCTAACGCCATCGGTGTTAATATTATTTGCACGATGATTGATATTATTATAGGGCCAGTGTTTCACTCACTTCTATTCATAACATAAGTCTAAGAGGATATGTCACACAGTTTTTTGAGCCAAAACCGGTCCCACTTTTCTCTTGCAAATCATTTGAAAGTTGTCTGACTCTTATTTTTTTCAAATTTCTTTCTTTGCGATAAATATATAATTATTCGCTCTCTTCTCTCTTTCTTTGGCTCATTCTTCAGCCATTTTATCAGTTCTTGGTCTCTGATATTGACTGCGAAGCATTTTTCATTCCCTCTCAGTCTTTGGGATCCAGTTTTGTCGATAGGGCACAAGTGGACAATTCATCTTCAGTTTTGCTTTTTTGCCAAAAGTGCCTCATTTATAATCAAATCTATTCGCCGTCAATCGTCCCAAACCTTCAAAATATGTTAAATTGTTGTTTGTCTTGAAAGAGGACAGAATTTTGGTTTGGGTAAGTGAACGACGGTTCGTCCTCTCAATATAGAGCTAACTTTGGCCTAACATTAGATAATTGATGTTTTGGTTGCCATTAATGTGTAGTCCATTCTGTGCCCATACTTTTCAAAATTTCTCTAAAAACCTTTCCATAACAAAAGTGCTTTCGATTATTAGCTGAGAAATGAATTTCTTGATTGCAATTTCAAGAGAGAAACAAAGAGAACGAGAGAGAGAGAGAGAGAGAGAGAGAGAGAGAGAGAGAGAGAGAGAGAGAGAGAGCAAA
>JAQGBD010000611.1:0-26728 GCA_034698165.1 Punctoribates punctum | reverse complement strand
AATTTCAAGTTCTATCTTTCACCAAGCATTTTTCTTGGTCCCGACCGCGTGAAAATAGGGAGGTTCAGGTGTATTATATTACATTTTATATCATTGATTGGAGAAAAAGCCATTCAATTGATAAAGTTTTTGAATATCTGTTGGAACAGTCGGTTGAAAACAGTATTTTTCAAAGACATTAAATGTCTTTTTATGTCTTACAATAAAATATTGAAAATATTATCGAAACAATTTGTTTAAACTATTAGTCTTTTGAAAGAAAATTTCAATTTCTTTCCAAATAAGTCTGGATTTCAATTTGTATTTATGTCAATGACAGGAATTCTCTCTTTAAATAAATAACAGCCAAGGAAGGGCTTCAACTAAAACTATACCTTGATAAAGTATTATCATTAACTCATCTGATTTTGAAAATTGAAAAATTTCCTTATTATCTAAGGATAAAAACAAGTTAATAAAGGGTTATTTGAGATCAATATCCAAAATATGCTTGTTACAGTGTTGTACCTAACTTTAAATTGCTTGGCTATTTTCAAATTTAAAAAACTACTTTTTGTGATACTTTTTTGTTTGTGGTGAAGTGCCAACTGTTTTGTTTGCCGCTTTCAATGGAACAAATTGATAATAAATAGTAGATAGCTTAGTTTTTTCTCCAAACAACACATTTCAAGTTTGAAATCATTTTATTAGAATTGAATGAAAATCTATTTTCAATTAAATACATTTCATTCAAATATTTAATGAACCGATGCTTTCGGCAGTAATTCCAAGAAATCAAACAAAACAATAAGAATTGAGTTGAGGTTAAGTTCAGTCAATCAATTCTGTTAATTGAATTTAACTGTTCGAGGCTTTAATTAATACATTCGCTTAACTTTAAAATGTTGTAAATTTGGAATTCCTATCAATTGAATCATTTCGTTAATCTTTTTTGCCTTCTTTTGTATTTCAATTAATAGGTTTTCTTTAATGAAATTTTTAGTTAAACTTTGAAAATAATTGGAGAAATTGAAAACGTTTTTGAACTTCTAATTAAATTATCAATCAATGGTCTCATCTCAATCTCAATCTGAGTCATCTTAAACCAGATTTCAACAATAGATGTCCTAGATTGTCACTCTTTTTTCGAAATCTAAAGAACTGATGAAATAATAGAAAGGTTGTCACCCAATAGTTTTTAATACAAAACTCTTATTCTGATTCAACTCAACTGAAACTGGGATTAATTCTTAATTTGTTTCTTGTTTATTTTTTATGCTCTGACTCAATATTTTCATTTCATTAAGGCATTCAATTGTGAAACAGACTGTATTTGATTATATTATATGAAACAAATTGGAAATTCAAGTCGGGGGCGGATAATACCCACTGAATAGACACAGAATAAATTGAATTTCTTTTCTCCGCTCATTCGATAAATTCGTCAAACAGTTGAAGTAATACTGATATTTGCTTTTATATAATCATTATTTTCGGAATAAAAACTACAAATCAAAAGGTTTTTCAACCAATCCGTAAAATTAATTATTTATTTGGCAAAACATAACGAAAATCTTGAAATGAATTATAAATATTTTGATCAGAAAACTGGAATATTCGATGAAATTGTTTGTAGTGTTTGTGGTGGAGAGAAGAGGAATGGCTAACGAAAAACTGAACCATTCTTTGATAGTTGAGCTCAAATTGAATGTCAGTTCGGATTTTTGTTCCGTTCGTTAGCTTCCGATTCCTCCGCCGTTTATATTAATAGCAAACAAATTAATGGCAATGAATTTCCAGATCTAATTCCTCGATAATTCTTATCATTTTTATGTTAATTTGTTTTCGTTTTCTTCCGAAACATTTAATCACAAGAAAATTATGTTTAGTACTCTGGATGTCATTCCCTTCCATTACTGAGTCTAATATTCTATTATCACATTTGGATCGATATTTTTATTTGCTTTTAGACATAATTTATTAATTCTATTGAATGTCTTGTTTTGTCATTTCGTTTGGACTTCATTTTCAATTGAAATCATATATCGATGCAATGTATCGACTCTTTTCTCAATTCGTATAATTTGTTGAATGCACTGCTTTTATGGGTTTCAATAGGAAGTAGCTTTCAATTGAACTGTTGGTATAACCATTCTTTGCCAACCAATAAATCTGTCAGAATCTGGTCCTTTGACTATCATTTTGTGTGGGAGCTCTCAATGGGAGCTCTCAATGCCTGAGTTCTTCCAATGAACCAGAGTTTCGCTACTTATTAAAAATATGATAATATTAAATGACTGGAGTGTTATTCAACCCTTACATAAGAGTCTGGAATTCGCTTCAAAAGCATAATAACTTTTGCCCAACTTTTGGGTTCACTCGACTCGTATCTCAAATACTCTATAATTACTTTAAAAGTGTTTTTAATCGAAAGAACAGAATAAACACTTCATTCGGGCCTTAAATATAAATTGTTTGCTAATTAAAATCGTTTAATAAGTAAACAAAATATAGTGATTGCAGTTTAAACTCAAATATAAATCAATAATTTTGGTTGAAATTAAATTCAACGAAATGATTAATTTTGGGAAAAACTACCAATTATTCACCAGTTTGAGAAAGGTCAGGCCACCATTCCCTGCTATATCATCTGAAAAGATCATTTAATCAAATTATGTTTTATTTTTATTTTTCTTAACTCATTTATTTGAGTAATAATAAATTTATTGCTCGATATTATGTCCTAACCCTCGGCTCATATTCGAGTCGTTGTTATTCACTGTTCAAAGAATTTGTAGATCCTATTGAAATGGGGCCACAATAGGGCTCAGAATAGGGCTCAGAATAAGAAATAAAAAGTTCGACACTTATTTAATCAAATTAAAGTATGGATCGATTGCCTCCAAGACATAAATCAATGGTCAAAATGATAACAGTTGTCGTATAACTCGATTTGTTTTCAGAAACAATGAATCAAATTCTGTGAAATATTGTGAAAAGCATTCGCTTCGCGTTATTCTTAGTGAAGATAATTCAGTAAACTATGAAAAATAGCTATAATTAACCCAACTCTGGGCCATCCGTTTGGCTCTTTTCATATTAAAAATCTATTTTTAAACGAAAAGCTTATCATTAGATCTGATATTTTCGGAATCCCTTCTCATTAGACTTATCTCTGAAAAGAGTCTCAAAATACTAATTACTTGATTTGAAAATAATTCGTCTCTTTATGTCATAAATATAATTAAAATCTAAAAACATGTCTTCAAATATCTTTTATAGTGATTATCGGAGTGCTGTCCACTTCGATCACATTATTCCTCTCACCAGTGGTTATAGCGATCTGTCGGCGCAAAAGTATTCGTCTGATCGCTATATTGGGTGGTCTGGTCACAGCTCTTGGATGTCTTTTTACCTCATTTGCCACACAATTTCATCAATTGTTTGTTAGCTATGGTCTTATTGTAGGCATTGGGGTCTCAATGATCAGAGAGACGGCTATTATAATGATTGGCCAATACTTCAAAAAGAAGAGAGAGTTTGTCGAAACATTTGTGGTCGCCTCCAATGGGTTGGGCATCGCTTTTATGCCCCTTTTCCTCACGTTTTGCATCCGGTAATAACAATCGATGATATAATGCCTCAATTAATGGCCAAAATTGGATCCCTTTTAGATCAAAGAACTGGCGCTTTGGTTTCCAAGCGCTGGCATTAATCACATTCATAACATTTTTTCTGGCTGTCCTCTATCGACCGGCCTCTCTATATCATCCACAAAGACGAGCAATTCTTCACTTAAAGAGTTTGCAAAAGCGGTCCCGACTTAAAGAACATATGAAACATCCGAATACTCATAAACAGACCTCAATCAGTAGCGCCCAAATGGCAGCCCTCGAAAAACCCCCATATTTTGATTTTTCGGTACTCAAATCGAGGACAATTCAAATTCTGATTTGTGGGACTTGTCTCTCCTCTTTCGGGACTAATACACCACTTCTTCTTATGGTGAGCAAGGCTAAATTGAATAAAATTTCAAAATAACAGAGTTTCCTGTTTAGGCACAACAGGGGTCCGCAGAGGATATCGACCAAAACTCTCTGATGTTAGTCCAGGCATTTATGGGAATCGGAATGGTCCTGGGCACATTTGCTATCGGAGCCATTATAGTGAAAAACTCTGTGGAGTGTATGATTGCCAGACAGTACTTATGTCAGGCCTCTTGTTTTATGCTGAGCGCCAGTCTATTGGCGTTTACAGCACTCGACGACTATTCGGGATATGTTTTATTCGTTTGGATTTATGGCTTCTTTTACGGCGGATATCAATATTCGCTGAAAATGTTTATATACGAGAAAGTGAGGGCTCGAAACTTCAACAGAGCCTGGGGTTACCTACAGTTCTGTCAATCCATCCCAACATTGGTTGGAATTCCTATTTCAGGTTAGAATCAATTTTATAAAACTTTGTTTTCGTTTAACATTTTTAATATTTGACAAAATTTTGATTTTACTCATTCATTGAAAGTAATATTTATCAGAACTGAAGCCTTGAGTTCTGATATTTTGCTCACATTTTTATTGTATATTTCTATTGAATTCTGATGTTTACCACTAAACAGAACCCAATATAACACAAATCTGAATAAATGGAAATGATTTTTGACATTTCATTCATTCATTCATCAAACAAATGAATCAAAAGAAAGTCTGTTTCTTATTCTGTGCCACAATCTGTGAAAAACATTCAGAAGAATAAACAAAATAAAAGGATTCAAAATTGAATTCTTCAGAGTTTAGACAATAAACACAATAAACTTCTTAAACATAATTCAATCGATATTTTCTTTATTTCTATAAAAAGAAATAAATATAATATTAATCAAAAATATTTGAATAAATTTTCAATTTATTTGTTTTTTGAGTTGAATTTCATTAGAATTTAATTAAATTTATTTTTCAATTTATTATCCAATAATTGGTTTGAATTTTCCAATCGATAGCATTCCTGAGCGAACAGTTTGGGGACCGAACCGGTTATTATCTGTCGTCGGTTTGCATAGCTTTGGGATCTTTAGTTTTATTCTTCATCGACGCTCACAAGAAAAAGGTGGCGAAGAAACGGAAGATAAGTAGTGTCAGCGGCACTGAACTGGCCCTCAATGACACCTCCAGACGCTGTTCTCACGAACCAACGATGGACTTACATCACTACATACCGGCCTTCCGTCGATCAAATGACTCGATTGTTGACATGAACCTCAATCGATACAACGGTAATCCCCGAATCACTGATGGCAACCACTATAACGCAGTGGCCACCAATCATATGGATCTAATTCGGAACACCAGAACCCGATCCAACTCAATATTCAGTACAACAATCGGTGGTCCCCTTAACGCTGAACTCACCTGTATTTCCGAGGAAATAGTTTTGGACAATTTGCTGGATGAATCAGACTTAAACGGTTGCATCACTTCTTGCAACAAAGAAGACAAGTATCTGATGTACAGCGAGTTTGAGAACAATTTAAACAATTTGTCTGAAGAGGCAAAAGCCATAATTCAAAAACGAAAAGACCAATTGCTTCACTCCGATTCCAGAGCTATGATCGAGTATCACGAGGCTAACTGTCCCCTCTCCAAAGTGGTGTCTAATAAAACTAAAATGACGACAAACCCCCTCCAAAACAATAGTATGACTGCCAGACAACGAAGAGCTTCATTCGCGGGCATCACTTCCGACGTGTCCTCAAAGGTGGCTAAAAATGTAAACTCCTTTTCAGTAAACGAACAAAAAAGAAGTTTCGACAACGAATGCCTTTCGTGTCCTAATTGTGGCGATCAGATCAAAGACAAGCCTAATGTGATCAATGATATCGTCGAAGAAGACCCAGAATTAGAGGACAGCATCAATGTATAGCACTTCCATCGTCACCACTGCCAACATTTAAGACTGAATTTAAGTGAATGTTTGAAATGAATTAAATTTTTATCAGTTTTTGATTTAAATTATTGGCTGTAATGTTGTTATTGTAAATGGAATGTTAAAAACTTATCCGAACCAATTTTTGAACCAATTTTCGATTTTTCATCAATTTATTCGAAATATTCCTATTATTTACACCAAGATTGTGAAACCAATCATAACTTGATATTTATTATATACAAACTATGTATATATTAATTGAATATATACGCAAAAGTAATATACACACAATATATTGAATTCAAATCGATTTGAATTTAGTGAACATTAATATTGAAAAACTCATCGATTTTTACTAATCCCTTATTTGAATTGCAGAGTAAGCCAGGTCTTTATAGATAAGCTATGGGTTGTGCTAATGATCGAAATTATGATAGAATTCTGTGAATGCAAATTTTCTAGGATAATTGTGAAAGGAAACCGATTGCTCAAGGTGAAATTGAAGAAATGTCAAAGTGTTGGGCCTCTGCATTAATATATGGTTTAAGTCAGTTATAAACTGAATTAAAAACTTCTTAACTTAATCTGTGATCTGTTCTGATTGTCAAAACAGTTGTCAATCGATAATCTATATGTGAAACAATTATTTTATACCAGCAATAATTGTAATCTTGGTTATTACCATCAAAACACAAATTTTTCGAGAATTTAGTTCTGTTTTCGACTCATGTAAACAAAGAAAACATTATAAACGACTTCAATGTCTAAAAATCATTACTGAAACTCGTTTTTCAATTTATTAAAGTAAATGATTCGAAACATTGAGTGAAAAAATACTGTTTTGTTACACAAAAAGACTTATTAATTAGATTTGTTTGTCATTACATTAGTTTATAATTCTTTCGTTTGAGTTCACGAGTTATATAAATATTTGTTATTCTCTGTATTTTTAGCTTTAAGTTTAAAATAAATTCTTTTGATTCAACTCTCACTTCTTTATTTTGAACTTCGACTTACCTTGATTCAAAGGGCATCGTCAGCATCACATAGATTACCAAACCATAGGCTATGGGTCAACCAATCTGATCGAGAACATTCAAATCTATGACTAGGATTACGAATAATATTTGGTAGTCTGAGATTAATCGTTGACTTTTATGATTTGAAACATTATTTTAACCTGGCTAATTGATGAGAACAATTGAAATAATTGGAAATTTTTCCATATCTAACAAAAGTATCACAAATAGAAAAATTTCCAATGAATTCGAGTTTTAATTATAAACTTAACTCGAAATTAGTTCTCAAAATGATTTGTCCCAAACATAAAAAGGTATAAAAGAGAAGACAGTTTTGATTTCCTCTTCATTTTAATTTCTCATTCGTTTCGTTGAATTCATTTGTTGTTAATTTTAAGTGATTTTAATTTGAAATTTGTTTTTTATTTCAAGTTTTTTATAAATTTATTTCAACTGAAATGGCTTTTAGTGACTTCGATGTCGCTGCAAGTGATCCCTGTATGGGGAACGCCAACCTCAAGAACGGGATCTCCTCTGGAATCACTCTTCCAGTGAATGGCTGGCAAATAGAGATTCTTCAGTTGCCGCTCACCACTAGTGTCGATGAAATCCAAACACTTTTCACCAAATATGGAGCCATCGATAGAGTGGCGATAATTCACAGTAATTATTGTTTAATTCAAAAACATTTAATACTATTTGTGTTTCTTTAAATAGAAATCAAAGATCGGAGTCTTATCTGTTATTTGAGTTATGAGAGAGAATCCGATTCGACGGAAGCGCTCAAAGAGAACGGCAAAAAAGTGGGCACTTCTTCCATAACTGTCATCAAATACGAGTACACCGAAGCCACCAAAGGAAACAAGAGATTGAGGACTGACGACACTTCTGGCGGTTGGGGCTCATCCGCGAACACCACTTCTGGTGGTGGTTGGGGCTCAAGTGATTCTCAAGCGGCAGATTCTTGGGGCGGAGGCAACAATAGCTCAAATGGAGGTTCTTCCCGTGGAAGAGGTCGAGGTGGATCGTCTGGTGGCGGAAGTCGTGCCTGTTTCAAGTGTGGAGAGGAAGGCCATATGTCACGCGAATGTCCTAAAGGCGGTGGAGGAGGTGGATCCCGAGCCTGCTTTAAATGTGGCGAAGAGGGACATATGTCTCGTGAGTGTCCTAAAGGCGGTGGAGGAGGTGGAGGTGGATCCCGAGCCTGCTTTAAGTGCGGCGAAGAGGGGCATATGTCTCGTGAGTGTCCAAAGAATGTTGGAGGCGGTGGCTCTCGTGCCTGTTTCAAGTGCGGAGAGGAAGGCCATATGTCACGCGAATGTCCTAAAGGCGGTGGAGGAGGTGGCGGATCCCGAGCCTGTTTCAACTGTGGCGAAGAGGGACATATGTCTCGTGAATGCTCTAAACCGCGATCGGGGTATGATTTCAATATATTTGTCTTCTTATCTTAACTTATTTTGAACAGTCGAGGACGTGGAGGTGGTGGCAATTTCGGCAATCGTGGAAACAGTAACACCAACTCAGGTGGTGGTAGTGATTGGGGTAGTAGTGAACCGACGGCTTCGACGGCTACTGTCGACTCCAGTTGGGATTAGTTTTGATGTTTTTACAAATTATATAAAATTTTATTATAAACTTATATAAGTTTCAAAATATATTTTTACAAATTGTATTCAAATTCACAATAAATTCAATTCTCATAAAATTTTAAAACTGAAAACGCTTTTGAATTGAACCCTTGGCTCCCATTTTAGTGGAAACCGTAACTCACCTGATAGTGAGTTTGGTATTAGTGGACTGACCGCTGCCACGATTAATGATTAGATTTTGTATAAATTTTAATTTTTTTTTACAAATTGTATAAAATTTTATAAACTTATATAAGTTTCAAAATATATGATCACATATTTTATACTCAAATTCAATAATTAAGTCGATTCGCAAATATTTCTAATTATAAATAAGTGATGGCATAAGTCCTATGAAGTGATCAATTGATTTATTGATGAACAGTTAAAATGTTATCTATTGGAGAATCGGATGACCTCTTCGTAATCAGGAGGAGGCGTATAATGGCTTTGATCGTAAGGCGGCGGTGATTCGCTGGGTATTGTCAACGGAGTCATTTCACGAATTATTGGAATTGCAGTGAAATTTCGGTTACAGTTAAGCGATTGAACTAATCTGATGGCAATCATCTGATCGTTGACTCTATTGCAAGAGTTATGCCATCGGTTCCTTTGGTAATCAAATTAATTGAGTCAAATGATCGACAATTTGTTATATGACTTACAATCTCTTGGATTCTTTATGACAGGCGTATATTGTGGTCAGCATAAGACCAATCATCACCACAACTATAACACCGGTCACTATATAATGAGTTTTTCTCATCGACTCTGAAGTAATCAAAAAATTGGATTAAATTCAGAAGTATTAGGTTTTCTCACTTATAGTCGGGCAGTGATTCTGTTCACAAATTGCTATATTTTTAATGCAATCGATGTTATCGCAAATGTTCACTAATGAGACAAATATTGATTAGTCTTTCGCTCAAAAGACAATAAAATTAGTCTAAATATGAGAACCATTAGAGGACTACAAACCAGAAGAGTTTGTAATTCTTTCTAAAGTAATTCGATTGAAGTCTAGAATATTGAGAGTTAGGGAACTGTTGTCAGACTTCGTCATCAACTGATTAGTCGTCAGATTTAGTGGTGAGCTCTGGACACTCAGTTCGTTCATTTGGCCACTAATTAACTCAAAAACAACACAATTAAACAAATAGGAAATACTCGACTTCAGCCGAATCCACATAATTATTGCCACAATTTTGAGCAAAAACTTTGGTTTTCTTTTTTGTATAAAACAATTATTAATATTTGATTTGAATAACGGAAGTGAATGAAATCAAGACAAATAGTTTTTACGTCGAAAGTGTTTTAAGTCATGTTTTCCAGTAATTAAATATCTTAGATATTGTGATCACTGGGCAACCGATCAGATAAGTGGCGATCGCACAGAATATACTCTAATCGAGAGGAGAGACCAAACAAAACCGCAATAACTTATCAAAAGTTTTTCCGATTAGTCGTGACATCAATTCTTTAACTCATTATTCATAAAGTGTTTCATAAAAATATATTTTATGTCAAGTCATCGACACATCGATAGAACAATATTTTATTTCTTTGAAGTATATAAGAAAGTGATTAAAATTAATGACAATTCAAAATTGAGCATACTCGTTTTTGCTTTGTTTTCAAACAATTCGTTGACTTCATATTTATGAGACAGGTTAAATTATCATTAGTTCATTGATTTAGGTGTAAACCAGTGAATAGCAGACAGAAAGGAGTGATCTCTTCAAATAAATTTCAATTAGTATTAATATAATTTAGTGGTGAAATAATTTAGGATAAAAGACACCAGGGTAGAATGGGAAAATTAAATCAGAACAAACAACAACAAATTAAAGTTTAATCTAGGTTTAAATTTTAATTAATTGACTACGAATTTGGCCCATTTTATCGATTTGATTGCATTGAATGCAAATAATAATATACTGAGTCTATCGATGAATTCTTTGATGGATAAATCAATTCTTATATCACAAGATAAGTGTCGCCAGTGTTTGTGTTCTCTCAATGCACGAGTGAAGAACGATTTCTGCTAGATAATTATATCCGTTTGAATTCTTAATTCCGCTTCACATACAAAACCATTGATAAAAATTTCTAATTATTTCCTTTCCTCTCAAATAATCGCTAAAATTCTAATTTAGGAAAAATGTGTTGAAAACAATTTAATCAAAATGAATGAACAAAAAACAATTCGGGTGAAGAAAAATATTAGATTAATTCAGCGATGATCAGAGTCCTCGACCTGAGAAAGGGTTGAAATTATTATACTTTGAATACCAAGTTCAATCTCTCCATTAATAACATTTTCAATAATTTCACACAATTTAAGTCAATATTTTCCCATAATTTTAAATCGATTTAATATTTTCCGATCTTTGAATCCCTTAGAAATGAATAGATCCTCTCCTGTTGGCATTCCCTGGTTATCTCTTGGCCATGCCATCGTTATATGCGTGAGCGTTTCACAGCAAAGGGCAAAGGCCTGGCCTATGATTATAAATATCGATTATCATTGATTTTGAATTATTGATTATATAATTTATATTTGAAGTAAATTAATAATAATATTAATAACAGATTATTATCACTATATTTATGGAGAGATAATAATTCATTTATAAATCAATTAATGGCTTTTAATTGATTTAAAACCTGAGAGTTTAGAAAAATATGAATGGACATTTTATTAAAAACAAAAATAGATTATAACATACAAACAGTTTGTAGGGGCTATCGATTTGGGTGACAAAAATGAGAAATGAATTCAAACTTTATTTTCTAAAATGTATTCAAAGATTGAATGCTTTTATTTTAAAAGTTTGGACACAAAAAGAAAAGTGAAACCAATGATTGATGGCTTCACTAGTATTTTGAATGTGAGGACAATATCTCTGTTTGTATTTCCCAACTATTGACAGACTCTTTCCATCAGATGAATGCCTCAAATGATTTAATGCTGAGGAAAGACACATCTTTTCATAAAGATTTTCCTACAATTCAATGATCGCCACTATTTGTTTGACTTGATTTCGCCATTTCTTTCATACGATCCAAAAGTTATGCATATTTTGCCTTAAAGTTCATATAAAACACTTTTATTCTTAACTTTTCTTTTTTGACTTTTTTGAGCAAAAAATTTTGTAAACTTAAGACTGAAAAAGTGCTGACTTTTAAAAATGGTTTAAAACAAAAGCTAATGTCAAAAGTTTTCAAAATAAACGACCAAAAAATAAAACAATTATTAATTGAGTCAAATTAATCTTGTTTTTTTTGCAAGAGTATTTCAGGATTAGCATAGAAACCAGAAACAAAATATACATTTGTTTTAAATATATTATCAAGAATTCCAGGAATGGCTTAAAATCCACATAAGCCTTGAGTTGAGTGATTTTACGTCAGATTTTATTAATTTTTGTCTCAAATATTCAATTTATTTGATATTTAGTCAGTAATTAAATAAACGATAAACTAATTTGAAAACTGATAAACAGTTCACAAGAATTTTTCACACATCAGTAGAAACACGTTTATCAAGAAATTCGCTATAAAATGACTCAAAACAAGAACATAACGAATAATTTGACGAATATTTTATGTCAATAATCAGTTTTATTCGCATAAACTGTGAATTGAAGGCATCGACTGATAAACAATTAGTCGATAAACTAATTTTAAATGTTTTTAAATGTTGTATGAAATAAGTGCTTAAAGCAGTTCTTGTTTTTTATCTCTAATATGAAAATTAGTTAACAAGAGTAGAAACCTGTGTTTGCACTCAAATACAACACTTTAGCCAAATGTGAGGCAAAACACATATTTTTTTCATTGGCATTGATTCGACTGAATTTGATTAATATTTTTCAATAATTTTCCTACACTTTCAGCGTTTAAATTAATGATTTCTCTCAGAACTTAAGTCTATATCAGTTAAGGACAAGGATAACAATGAGTGTGAATTTCAAGAAAGAAAAGGCGAAGATTCATATCAAGAAAGTTTTGAATTTGGGTTAACTCAGTTTAAAAAATGAATTTGACTTTAATTGTTACCAATATATTAAATGAGTCTAAAATTCACTCGTTTTGATTGATTGTCTAATTTTGTTCAATAGTTAACATAAAAGTATAATTATTTCTCAATTTATCCCATTATTAACTATAATGGAATTATTTAAAGCCTATTGAAAGCCTTACTCCAAATTTTCAATTGACAGTTCAAATGGATGGCACCAGCGCTCAGGCAAAAGACTACTGACTGAGCGGCGAGAAAAGATGCGAAAGAAGTTGCGCCTCCAGTCCTCTCTCCAGCTCTCTGTGGCTATGTATTCAACATTACTGTTGTGAGTCCTTCTCTAGCATACAATCAGAAGTGCTGTTCTCAAGTCAAACACAGAATCATTTCTATGGAGAATCGGTTACTCTTTTAGAGCGTATACTCAAACAGTCGTCGATTGCATTCAATGATTAACAACAGAATCGCTAATAATGTTTGACTGAACACAACAAACATTATGTGTGACCATTAGGTCGACCACTGCATCACTTAAAGTAAGTTCAGTTTTTCCTTATTTTTTCTGAAGAATTTTTATAAGCCTGCTTTTAAAAATGATGCTTGCTATATTAAGCCAGAAATCATGATTATGTAGGCATCGATTACTTAATCGATGATTCATTTAAATAACAACAAAATTTGTTATGAAAACAATTGTTATAAAACTAATGATTGAAATCTAAACCCTTTGAATAGTTTGACATTCCCTTCACTTAAGTTCTGACTCCTATTCTATTCACTTTTTTTTACCAATTAATAAATTATTCTAAAATGTGAACTAAAACTAAATTCATTAAAGTAGTCCACTCTGTGGTCTACAATTGAATTTGATTCTTATAAAAATGTTTTCCCGAATTATATAACTTTATTGCTTGTGTTGAATGAATTTCTTGTGAAATCAAATATTTTGTTCAAAGAATCGTTTACTCGTTTTATGACTAATGAAATTCAATCCCAGATTTTAGTATAAATTTCATAAATGGAATTAATTTCTTCTGATTAGTTTCGCATCCCTTTTCTTTTTTGATTTCACCTAGTTTATTTATTCTTGATTTATTGTGCGTCAAATGCAGTAATCTAATTAATTAGATAAAACTAGGATGTTGCAATTTATTAATTTGCTTGAATCAAATTCAAATGAAACAAAGAAAAAATTTTAATTTTTATCTCAAAATTATTTGCAGACAAAAGCATAAAATTATTTAATTGTGAAGAAAACGGAAATTGTTTTTAAGTATAATTGAGTTAAAGTTATCGACGGAACAGAATTCTGTGACATTAAAACCGTAATCTCTAAGCAAAACAGACTCAAAAAGGAAACACTCATTCGTTATGAGAGATAATGTTAGAGACAAAGCCATTAGGGCTCAGACAGAAGGTAATAGCGATGCGAAAGACAATTCCTCGTCCATCACATCCCCACTTCGCGCCAGATTTGCTGAGGACTCGCTTATTAATAATGACGAAGAACTCGATGGCAAAGCGAACAGCAAACGTGTTTTAAGACAAATGTCGAGCAATACCTCACAAACTAATTCGGTAGTCTCCCCGATAAAGAAGGAACTGAATAACCAGAAGTCAAATAATACAATCCCTTCTTCAGTCGAGTACAAGACATCGACAATCCGTCAGCACTACTATCCGGAGGGAGGCTGGGGATGGGTTGTCGTCGTCTGCGTTATGTTCACTTACGTAATACAATACGGTTTGCAATTGTCTTACGGCATATTTCTGTTACATCTGATAAGACAACCTTTCGGTGGCGACAAATACATGGCTGGAAGTAAGTCAATCACTTTTTGCACCATTTGTTCCATTGATTCAATACTAAACACTCGAAGAATAAGAAAGATTTTAGTAATAAATAACTCCTTTAATGACTTTATTTATAATAACAATCAAATAGAAAAGGAGTAAAATCTTTTGATTGCTCCCCAACTCATGGGAACCAATGTTTTAAATGAAATCAATAAACTTAATGAGCGTTAAATCAAATCAAAACTAAATTACTTTTATATGTTTTGACAAAAAGTAATAAAATCTGATGACTTCTCAAAACCCTAAACTCTTTTCTAATTTTTATTGATTCCAAATAAAAATTCAATTAATAGCAGATTTTGTTTTCTTTATCTATAATTCATTTATATTAAGTTGTCATCAATGATAAGTTTCTGTCAGATTCTTGAGATTCGCATATTTGTCCTGACTATTGTTGCCAAGTTTATCACTAAAACATAATTCATTTTCCATGTATTCTAGACTTCATTGAATTTTTTTTCTCCAAACATTTCTAATGTTTTTAAGCCTTGTCTTTAGTATTCTTCTCATGTGTTTTGAGTTAATTGTATTCAATTGATTGGAAGGGAGAAAAACTCATTCGATATATCAAAAGTTAATTACCCTGTTCCAAAACAGTGACAGAGAAAAGCATTTATAGTTTTCCGCTGTGTTTACAACAAAATGTTCCGGTTTTTCGCCCGGAATTCTTCGCTTATATTCTCGAAAATAATATCAAATTCAATACAAAACAATCAATAATTTGCTTTTTGGGTGACATTCAACTAAATGGCAAAAGAGTTGCTCTGATTTAAAGTGTGTGAAAATTATTTCAAAAATAACTAACTATTAAATGCTATTAATTAAAAACCAGAAGCAATGCATTAAACGGAATAACTTAACATTTATTATCATTAGTTATAAAATGACATTAGATTCGAGCCTCGAAAGTGTCGGCATTTGATCGGCAAAAAAGTTATTGCGATATAATATCGATATTTCAAAGCCTGCAATCATTTGATGGGTAATTTTCAGTCAAGAATAAGTAGTTCTGTGAATGTGCGACAAAATCCCAGTAATATAACTACAAGTTTTTGAAATGATATCCAACTCTTATTTTTCTTTCCTGAGACTGAAAAATATATTTTTTAAGCTCGAGTGAGCCCTTTAGGACTAAAATATCTCAACTATCAAATATTTCTCCGTTCTATTTAATCAGAGTTTGCAGTTTCCGCCAATTTTATCGAATTTCAGCTCTCAATCCGAGTCTCTTATCTCGAAAGATGAAAAATCTTTTTTTCGATTATTTCTTGATTTTTTTCTGACCACAAAAACGCGTTTTATGAGCAAAACTCAAATTATATTTAAATAACATTTTTTCTGCCCATATATATAACCCGAGGGATACACAGCAAAGTCATGCCTTGAAGAAGTATCCCGCATCTCTGCCCTTGCTTAATTTGATAAAAGCAAAGTTCATCTTAATATTGAGCTCTGAAAGCATTACATTTAGATTATAGACTCACTTGAAATATATTTCAACGAAAACTAATTTAACTCGAGTTTAGAGGATATTTGATGAGATACAGAGTTTTTCGTTTTCTATATCTTTCAGTTCGAATGCAAATGTCTTCAAATCAATTGAATTTCAAACTGAGTTCAGTACTAAAGCCATCAATTTTTATCATAAAATAGGGATTCGTCTCATATTCATGAGTCGAGAGATGCGTTTCATTGAAGTTATTAAATAAAGTTAAATAGAGTGGAATTAATGCCAAATATATTAAATTGTGTCTTATATTGTCAACAAACTGATCATAATATCTCCGTTTAAGACATTAGTTATGCAAAAAACAAATTAGTTTTGAATATTGTCTGAGAATTTCTTTTAAAAATTGTTCAAAAAATCGTAAAAAATCTAATAATAGAAGAACTGATTCAAAACGGCTGTTATTTCAACCAAAAAGCGAAATACGAAACAGCGATAAACGCGATGCTATTTGTGAGGCAAATGTCTTATCTATCAGACAAACGCATCCCTAACTCCTCCGCCACTTCTTGTCTGCCACTACCGCCAGTTATAACAAAAATACGACTCAAATCCAGAGCGTAATCAAGACATCGATTGCAAAATTAACTCATCTTTCAAATGCAATTCAATGTCTATTAGGGAAGACATTAGACTAATTTGTTTAAACATTTATTCATTGGGTTTTATTCCGACAGTCAGTCCCTATAATATGATTAACTATTAAAATAGTACTCTTCTGTATGACAGCCATAACTAACGGATCATTTGCTCAGTTTTTCTGTCAATACTTTTGTTTTAGTTTTTTATGAAATTGAGTTCAACTCAAATGTCGAATATTTTCCGAAAGAGAATAAAATAATTGATATAACGATGAGTTCTTAAGCTATGATTTGTATTATTACTGGTATCCAGACTTCTAATTCCTCGGGGTTTCAATTGATAAGCTCTTAGTCCTGTGCTGTTCGCAGGTAATACCGAATCGGACTTTGCCATCGTTTTAGTAGTTCTTAACATTTGAATTGAAAATCAATGGACTTAAGAGTAAAACCGTTTCTGATTAAAGTAATGTCAGCAAAACTCATACACTTAACGGCATTACACATAAAAACACTCCATTCCGGCAGAAATCAAAGTTTTTGTCGCTTTTTATATGCATTAGAGATAAGTTTTATGTAGAAGTTGGGAATTGAATCTAGCAAACAAACGGCTGAATTATAAATAACTGATATCTAATACCATGAAATCTAAAATATGTTTAATTTCCATAAGATTTAAATTAAAATTTCTGACAAAAGCGGAATGTTTTTGATTGAATCCAGGAATTCATTTTCCAAGAATTTCATATATTAGAGGAGATAAGAAAATTTGTTTTATTTGTTTTCCTTTTCATCCCTCATATGAAAGCCATTGAATGAAAAATCGATATTTTTATTGAGTAATAAGTCATTGGATTAAAATACAAATTTTCCACAAATATTCAAATCTTTGAATTAAATAAATTAAAATCAATTTTGAGGAGAGATGGGGTCAGTTGATGGGGTCAGTGCCCCAAATCAATAACTGAAAAAAAACAAAAGGATGGATGAATATGAGTCTGTTTATTACCTCTGGGTCTCTATAATACAATTACAAACATTAATATTTGATTTGATGGTCAGTCAGCAGGTGTTTAGCCAACTCTTATGTTGAGGATAAGTACTTCCAATTGTTAGCCATTCAAATATAGCCAACAATTTCCTTAACGACAAGACTTGTGCTAACAGTCAGTCGATTAATACAAAGATTTGATATAAGTCTCCAAAAGTTTAGCCGTTATTGCAGTCAATTAGACATTTTATTATTGAAGTTAAGGTCTAATCAGAGTATAAATTAATGTTTGGCCAATAATTTTATTATGCTTTGCCCTGAGTTTGCCCTAAGTTTGCCCTGCTCCAACTCAATCTTTATTTAACAAATTGCAAGGCTCTTTCATTTAGCGAATTTTATTACCCAAATATAAGAAAGAAACCGAAGAATAATCACTGATTTCATTGAAAAAGCGGTGCAAAAGAGGGTCTGAATTGGCATTTCATGACTAATAAATTTTAATGCCGTCTCTGACCGGGTCTACTACTGGTGGTGACCATAATCTAATAAATGGCAACGGTTTATGAAATGCCTGAGTTGTTGATCACTTTTATGAGCCGTTCGTGATATCCCAGTAATTAACTGAAAAAAATCAGTGATTGTCAGAGCCTTCAACTGCTCTCAATGTTAACACATCTGATCAGACATTCAAAAGCCATTAAAATCTTCATTAAAAGAGAGCTGAGGTCTGGTCACTAAAAAACATATTAGCGTTAATTTTCTCGACATTTGACATATAATTAATTGAATTCTAATGTATTTAATGCCAATATTTAAACGAAAATCAATTGAAGAGTCGACACAAGCATTAGTATTAATGCATATAATGACAGAAATACTATATTTTTCGGTCTCTTCTTTTCATTTAGTTTTCACCTAAACTTTGAGTGCATTTCTTCATTAATCAATAACTTTAAACTATTTCAATCATTAACTTTTTCATTAATCAAATGCTCTTGACTTTCATCAGATAATAGTAGTAATTCAAAAAATGTCCTGGCTCGTGGTGAGCGAAAATGCAATTTAATGGAATTTTAATAATGTTTAGACTCATTAGGGTAAAACAAAAATCATTCTGTGCATGTTTCAGTAGAGGAAAAAGATCATTGAATGAGCCTGGCAGTCATGAGTATGGAATTACCGAGAGATCAGTTTCTGATACACCGATTAAATGACATTTTTTCCAATCATTTGCTAAAATACTAATTAATTAACTGAAGGCTCGAATATAAGCGTTCATTGACTCCAATAAATTACATGAATTCAAATGAAATACGGCCTTTAAATTAGTTTCTACTTCTTGTAAACCTGTGCAGCAAAGAGTTGCCCAACCAATTACACCATGCTTAACATGATAATTTGTTGCTGCTTGCCAATCGCCTGCTCCAAGGCCAGCTCCAATCTGAATCTACACTTAACTAAACCAGTTCATCCTAAAATATAAAATTTTAAAACACTCCATAGGAGCGAATTTGCTTTAATTAATAGATTCAATTAATTTTTCCTCTTTATAGCATTTTTGCAAGTTCATTTTTTCCTCCAATTATTTGAATCAGTTTTGAATTTCTAATCAACAAAATTCCTATCATTTTATATAATGAAAACCAATTAAAGAGGAAACGAAGCCTTTGGGAGAAACCCATTGATTAGAAAAGAGATGAAACCATTTGAATGCTTATCGACTCAACCTTTTAATTATAATTTAATTCATTAGTTAATACCGGAATCCTTTTCTTGGTTTTCAATGCCGAGTATATTATTATCAAATATTGATTTGCTTTTTATAGACATTCTTCAGAGACAATAACAATAAATAAAAAGTTTAATTCATAGTTTGGAAGCACTTTAATCACTACTGAGAAGAAGGGGTTCTCTTTATTATGAGAAAAAGGAGAAGAGATATCATTTTAATCTATTATCCGATCATTTTTCTCAATATATTAATTTGCGTCCAAAGAATGGCTAATATATTGTATAAGAAATTGTAGTTATTATTAATGTAATTCAAAATGAGTATGGCTCTAATCGATTGGCAGATAATTTTTGATCTTGCAACTCCCAATGAATTTTAATTAAAGATAATCAGTATTTATTGTTTTTGTCGGCAATAACTTAACGGCTTATAAATTAGTATTAAAATCCAAAAGCAATTATTGAATGCAAATGAAGTCCACAAATAAAAACCTAATTTTTTTCTATTGGCGGAGACATTAGTAATTAAGTTCACACTACGCGTGAAATTAAAATAATCGAGGTATATTTTCAACCACTATCTGGCAGTACATCAAAATATGATATTCTATTCGCATATTTCCTATAAGTTATGGTTTAGGAAATGCCATCACTTTTTGTTGGCTCCAAAATAAATGCGAATCAAATTTCAGTTTAATTGTCAAAATGGTTGCAATAAATTGCAATTTAATAGATATTTCAGTCATAATATTTTCTCAATTTTAGTATTTGTTGTCCTTTTTTTCTATCGAGTGATAAAATTTCAAGTTATCTATTCAGTCGTTAAACTAATTTACAATTTGTTTTGATTGAAGTCTTATTTATCATCACTTCAATGGCCATAAAGTTATGGAAATAAGACTATATTTCTCTCATTTTTCATAACAGAAAAAACATTTAAAATAATTTTTTTGTTTTTTATGACTTTCCAAAAAAAACTTATCTCGAGAACAGAATTCATTAAATTATTGAAGTGAAGCAAACACTTTCATTCTGAGCCAATAATCGATCGCTGCTCTGATTTGAAATTCAATAAATTGTGCTGTCTCCTCATCTCCTCATCTCCTCATTTGACAAAAATACATCTCGAGTTCAATAACTTGGAAGAGTTGTTTTGAAAAAATAGCTCCGTTTATGTGAAATATTTATAGCGATGAAAAGCGCACAGTCTTTGTCTTAACTCTAATAATGAAATATCAATTTCGATGACACTCTTGGATGTGAGGAAACACTTCACTCTCCGTCCCTTCTCTCCAATAAAAGCATTTTTATTAGGTTTATAGAAAATTCAAGTTTACTTTAAAACAGAGTTTTATTTTCTTTTTTTCTTAATCTAAAGAATCAAAAACAAATTTCAAGGCACTCTTCAAAGAATATAGACTACACAGGCATACCATTCCCCGAACAGAGCACCGGAGATGATATATTAGACAGATTTTTAACTCAATTCTAGTCTAAAGCCTTAGACTTAAATATAATCTGAGTTTTTCGTCAAACAATATGATTGAATAATAAAAGTATTTGAAGATTAGGCACACAATAAGTTGTTGGGCACAGAATAAACTTAAAATACATATTCAAAAAACTTATTTACGATTCTTCACTATATTCTCAAAGTATATGAAAATTGAGAGCAAAATGATATGCGATTTCTCTCTGACATCGTCTGACAAATTTAAAATATATTTTTGAAAAATGTTCATGCCATTTTTTTGTTCTAATTTTCGTTCCGAAAATAAATTTGGCCAAAATTCTGGACCATTTTTTGAATAAAATTTAAATAATTTTTTTTTCTGAAATTTTAGAGTCATTTATATATTTTTTGCGAACCATTGAAAGGGAATCCATTTGAATGTCTGGCAAATTGAATTCAGAGCACAATTACCAGAATTAATTGGAATTTTATTTTCATTACTCACTGACTGAAAAATCAATATAAAAAGTTGAATAATCCACTGAAAACTATTGAAATCTTCGCATAAAAGGGAAAATAATTAGACTTCAGATTATATATTAAAGAAATTCTGTTTGAAAATCCCTTATTATAAGAGACAAAAGGAGGTAAAGCCTTACGAAGAATGGGTTCTCATTAAAAATAAATTGCAGTTCTGATCCGATTTCTTCGCTCTATAAGTGTTATCTTGTTATCAATTTATTACTAGTTATTTACTCTGAGTAATGACCAGTTTTAGAATAAATCTCATGTGAGAGCCGAACATAAATCTCCTTTCAGTGAAACCCTTGTCATAAATGATGGGTTAGTTTCAACACTTTTCCTATCAATTTCTATAAGCAGTTCCTATCTCTCCAATTGAGTTATTCACGACAAGGAGCGCTTCCCTTACATCAAATGTCAATCTAATGCAGTTATAATCCATTAATTTTAGTGAAAATACCTGTAAATCACTCCGACCTCCGATTATTCCATAAGAAAAGACATTATATTCTGTTTTTGTGGAAAAGCCCATTAAGTTGAGAAATGTTTGAAAACTAAAATCAGATTATGTAAACTCTATTATCGAGCACAACATGCCTTTCGTTTTAGTTTTTTGTTCCGGATATTTATATTTCCATTCATTCATTTCTTATAAGTTATTCGATTGGAAAAATGATTTATACGAAATATATTTTGAATTTCTTTGGGAATGTTTTTCATGATAAGCGAAACATCGATAAACCGGACAAAATTCTGCTCGATTTTCAAGTTTCACTCTTTTCCATAGTTTTGTTTCATTGTTTTGTTTTTGTTCTCATATCTGTATTAAATCAAATTGAAGTCAGATTTATATGAATTTATAGTTAAACTCAAACTATATTTCATTTTATGACAAATTTTGCTGAAAAAGGATCACAATTTGAATCGGTTTTTAGCGATAAATTAAAGCCTAAAATACGATTTATTTGCCTCCAATAGTATGGTTGGGATCGTTATCTCTGGGAATGTCATATTTTATATCACCGGTGCTGGTCTCCTGGTGCAGAAGAAAGAGCGCCCGACTGACAGCCATTGCCGGCGGTTTAATGGCATCGTTGGGCTGTCTTTTCGCGTCATTCGCCTCACAGTTTCATCAGGTTTTCCTCAGTTATGGTATATTTATGTCGATAGGCATTGGAATTGCCAGAGAATCGGCGAATCTGGTGGTCGGCCAGTATTTTAAACGTCAGCGCCATTACGTAGAGATCTTCGTTCAGAGCTCTATAGGAATCGGTATCGCATTTATGGCTCCGTTCCTCGACTGGAGTATTGGGTAAAACAAAATTAAACTGAATAACAAAGAAAATGCACTAAACAAGTGAACAAACGATAATTTATTTTACATTAACTACTCTTCACAAGACATCGGTTTCTCTTTCTTTTATTCATTTCTTTTTTATGTCATTCCCTTCCCTTCCCTTCTCTGTTGGATATATTATTTCGATTCAATTTGTTTTCTTTTGTAGTTTTTTCTCTTTATTCCTTTTACACTAACCTCTGATTAATTATAAACGAAATTTTCTTCACTAATGATGTAATGAATGATTGAAACGAAAGGTTTTTTTTTTGTAAATTTAGTCTTCACTTAATTTATAGATCATTCAAACACTGGAGGGCTGGCCTTCAATTAATTACTTGTGCACTGTTTGCCACCTTTTTGATTGCGGTCCTCTACCGACCGGCCTCTCTATACCATCCCCAGAGACGAGCTATTCTTCACCTGAAGACACAGAGAAGAAAAATTCGCGAAAAAAATCCGCAAACAATAAAACCTCCATTTTTTGATCTGAGTCCTCTTAAGTCCCGTTCATTGCAAGTAATAATAGTGTCGACGTTTCTCTTCTCTTTCGGTCATTTGTCACCACTTTTTTATTTGGTATAACATTTTCATGTCTTAAGTCAGAATCAAAACATATTTTACTATAATTTTTCTTCAATTGTCAGACAAGTATTGTTCGCGACGTCACCCAAACCGATGACAACCAAACAGTATTTGATGGCTCGGCAGACAAGCCGGTGATCTCAGCCCCAGTCCTCTCTCTGTACATCATTTTTGGCATTTGTTTAACATTTGGTGTAATAATATTCGGGTATTTAACAGTCAATCGACAGTTTGACTGTCGGATACATAAACACTATTTATGTCAAATGTCAATGTTTTTGACCGTTTTATCTCTAATCGGATCAGTCTTTCTAAACGATAATTATAACAATTATGTGGTTTTCGTAATACTTTACGGCATTTCCATCGGTTCATTCAATTACACGAACAAAATCCTGGTCTTTAGTCTAATGAGAGCCAAAAACTTTGGAAAGTCGTGGTCTTATGTCCAGTTCGTTCAGTGCATCTCAGTATTCATAGGAATTCCTATTGCGGGTAAGTTTCCGAAACCAATTTATTTTATTTTATGCCAAAAAAGTGAATATTTTATCCTTTTTTTTCTTCCCTCGGAATCGATTTTATTAATAATTCATTTGAATACTATTTTATCGGATTTGCCTGAAATTGAATTAAATTTTGTTTCATATTTTCATTGTTTTTATCACAAAACTAAGGCTTTACTTCAAATTGGTTTCCCTTTTGTTAAAAAAAAACATAATTAAATTTCGTTAAAAGAATTGCAATTCAATTATCTCTTATATTCTTTTATTTGAGTGAATCTATTCTGAGTCTATGCCTTCATTTCTTTAAATAAGTGCCAACAAAATGTAAATTTAATTAAATGCTAGAAATGGAGAGAAAAGTCATTAGATTTGCAAACTTATGCTATAATTCATAAATCACACGAAAAATATATTCAAACAATTCTCTATTGATTTATATATATTTATGTTATTTATCACAATTTCGGAAAGTTTTATGAACACAATTATTATTTGTTATTCATATATCTATTCTGTTCACTGTCTGGCTTTGCTTTCGCTCTGTTCCCCATTTTTCTCATATTAGATAATATATGTCTGTCTTTATTATCCGCAATAAATTGTTGTCTGCATTGCTATCATTTCCGCATTGAATCAATAGATCCTATTCTTGAGATCAAAGGTATTTCGAGCATTTATATAACGGATATTATATTGCAGGCCATATAAACAATTGGTTCACTCAAACCACTTATAACTATGGATTCGTCTTCTCAGCCCTTATGTGTCTGTCCGGTACTCTATTACTCTTGGCTTTGAATCAAGACTTCAAAAGTATTACTTATAATTTGAGCGACAAATTCGTTGACTCTCATCACCACTCATGTAATGCCTCCTCAGATACTCACCATTTAAACGCCATCCCAGCAACCAATGCAGGTATTCCTCAAATTATCATTCAATCCATTGATTATTTCTCGAGTGTTCTCTAAACCCACTCTTAGACCCACTAAACCTAGTCTTCAGATAATCAATTATTTAAGGAATTATTCAGTCCTTAAGTACTTTTGGTGAAGATTTAGATTTATTGAGGCATTCATATAATGATATGTAAGACAGGAATACATTTGATTTGTTTTTGTTTCTCTTATTCTATTCTTAGCCCTAAATTATTCGCGATCTTCCGATTCAGGAGTTCAGTCACAGAATGAGCACAACCTGTGCTGTAATTGTGGTCAAAGACTGCTTTCCATTGACGAAAGTGAGCCCATAAAAGACTACCATAGCTTTAGAGCACAGGATTTGAGATCTCCTTCAATGAAAGCCAATTCGATCGACGATTTAGATGATGACGAAGACGACGAAGAATTCGCTAATCTTAAGCTTCGATCGGCTCCCGATTTGCAGACATTCTTTTCCGACGATTTGTATAACTATTACAATCAAAATGATTGCGAGGAAGCGATGGCTTTATTTGACCCGAAAAAAGACAAATTCATTGCCGATAATGAAATCGATTGCATGAACTCAAGAAAACATTTGAATCCGATCTGTGATACGACTGATGATAAACCGGCAAAAATTCCTTTGCGAAGAACCATCGAAACGGTTACCGAAGAGACCTCGAGTATGAATTGAAGAATAGTTCTGATACTTAGACAAAGAGTTTCTGTATTTTGTAATCGGAATCGGAATCTGGAAAACCATTAATTTATTGCTATCTCTGTATTAAACTGTGATATGAAAAGAAAAATCAATAAAAATGTGCACAAAAACGGGAAACCCTTTTGTGAGGGCTTTTTATTTATCATTTTCTCGACATTTGTTAAACAAAACGATTAGTTTTTCCACGAATTGAATTAAATAACAATCTTTTCCAAAACTTTTTCTTCAACTTTAAAAGCAAAGATTATCAAGCTCAATCTTTTCTGAAAGCATAGATTAAAATTAATCCAGAATAAATCGAATTTTCATGATAAACTCGGCAAACAAATAAAAGATTAAATATAAAAAGGTTTTAATTTTAAAAAATCAAGTGTACCCCCTTGCACATCCCTATTCAAAATTGAAATAAAACTTTTGTTTCCAATTTTATCAAAACATCAAATAAGCGAAAAAAGTTATCAATCAAATAGCGATAAAACCATTTCTCTCGATCCAAACAATTTATATATCTTTTTATATCAATTTATATATTTTTTTCTATCAAAACAATTATTGAGAAAAACCAATGTTTTTATACGAGAAAAGAGTTGTTTGTGAGTCAGTGGCGATCGTTAATAAAATATCGATTAATCAAAATCGTAGTGGAAGTAAAGCCTTCGACTCGTTTGGCTCGACTGCCCGCCAGACCTCTTCCATGTAGTCTTGTTTTTAATTGATTTCTTCAGTTAATATTCTGGTAAATAATTGAGTGAAAAATGTGTAAAATTCAGTCATTTGGAAGGTTTTCCAGCAAATAGTTTGCGGCCTTTTATAGTAATTAATTCACTTAATGTTTCTTTCATTACATTCATTTACAAATGGCTTTCATTAGCCATCAATTAATTGTTTGTAACCCTATTTATTTATGTGCATGGCTAAAATGCCAATTTCCTCCTGGCATTATCTGGTTGGGAGCATAGTTTCAGACGAGAGGCGTCCAATCATAGTTTCCTCGCTCAGATTTTAACAAAGAAAATTGAATTATTTTTTTAGACATTTGTTTAATTGAAATATTAGAGAAAATATCTACAAATCTAAAATTTTTCCTTCAATTCTAAATTCAATTTCATTGTTTAAAACTGAGCGAGGCAACTTTGGCTGGACTGAAACTATGATCGGGTGAACTATTCGTTTGAATTGAATTGAATCTAAAGTCTGATCTTAATATTCGAGTGAATCAACTTTTGAGTCTAAAGTGGAACAAACCCTCAGTCAGTCATTTGAAAGAAGTTAATGTCTTCCAAAACGGAAAGTAGTGATAGAAAGGAACAAAAAGTTGTTCTCATGAGTGAAACAAATGAATGTCGAATATGTCACAAAAGAGTAGACAAAAATCAGATTCAAAATGGACTGGTTATCAATCCTTGCAATTGTCAGGGAATGTATTCGTTGGCTCACACCTCATGT
>JAQGBD010000610.1:0-26732 GCA_034698165.1 Punctoribates punctum | reverse complement strand
GCTTATCATAACACCTATTATGTTTTGTTCAATTGTCTGCCAGAATCAGGTTAAGGGAATTGCTTTCAGATCGGAATAACCTTTCATTTTTACAAATCATTGGATAAACTAATGAACTGACAAAATATTCATTTGAGTGAATAAATTAGAGAAATATTTTCAAATAAAACAGTTTTTTATAAGTATTTTAAAACTTTTCGAGTATCAAATGATTCTGATAAAAGTGAATTTTGTTTCATCAAGTTTTTTGCCAAATTCCGGATCTAACGGATACACCGCCGGAAGAGATAAGTGTAGTGACCGGTGCCACTGCTCTCATCGATTGTGTTGTACATAACGGAAGCGATCACACAGTGATCTGGAAATTCTTGAGGGATCCTAAAAGTGAAGCAAAACTCTTGTCTGCAAATAATGTGATAATTAGTGACGACAAAAGACTATCAGTCGTTCACGATAAGGGTAAGAATCAATTCATTCGTATAATTAATGTTTTTAATTAACTTTCTTTTCTCTACAGATGAGGAGCGATGGGTTCTACAGCTTAAAGACACAAAACTTAATGATTCCGGTCTTTACACCTGTGAAGTGAATTCTTTGCCAAAACAATCAGTGACTCGAGTTTTGTCTGTTAGTTATCCGAAGACTTTTTCAAATGTTTTGAAAAACTACTCGAAATCAATTACAGACAATTTGAATCACAGTTTTACCGACTGTTGTGTCAAAGAAGGCGTTCCGTCGGTCTGTAATGGGTTTTGCAATTTTAGGGGATTATTGACTCAGACCCCAAAAGCGCACATATTTGCGATTTGTTACAACCATATGCCTCAACTCATCAAATGCTTAACTGATGGCAGAAATCATATCCCGTGCTGTGAAGAGCAGAATATTCCCCGTATGTGTCATGGCTCCTGCTCTGGAAAGTATACTTTGACCACCGCTCTCGAGCACGTCATTTGTCTCGATTATGCAACACCTACTCTGGCCTGTATTGCTCAGGGAATTGAAATATTACCCCCTCCTCCAAGAGATGTGTCCGGAGAGGCTCAAAATGCAACTCAGGTCTGTCTGATAAAACCTTTGCGTCATTTCTCTTATTAAACATAATTTGAAAACACTTTAGATAATTGTTAAGTGGGAGCGAAACCCAGAACAGAGTCAATCCCTAATAGAATACTATGAATTGAATGTCACAGAATTGCATTCATTTGATCCGATCGAGTGGTCACTCAACAAGAAAAGTGAATTATCCAAACATCTGAAGAAAATGGTTCCAATGGATAGCAGATTCAAAACATACAAAATCGAAGCCAACAAAACAGAATTCATTGTCAATGATCTAAAAGAGTCGACAATGTATGAGATCGCCATCAGATCTGTTAACAAATATGGTTCGAGTGTTGTCACAAACGATATTAGAGTTGTCACACATTCCCATCAAATCCATAATATGGAGAAAGACAGCAAAAAACCGATATCTCCGCTAATTTTCAACAAAACGGCGTCTTTTGCTCCAAATTTACTGAAATGCTGTTCAGAAAACGGAATAAAAACTGATTTCTGTTTAAATACTTTATGCGATCCAATAAAAGCCGAGGACGCGACCATTGGGGACATCAGCTATTGTGCACAGTATGCGAACATCACTTTCAAATGTTTGGCTCCAGAGGAAGATATAAGGTTTGGTTGATCTCAATTCATGTCTGATTTGAAGCAATTATTTGTTCTAAAATTTCAGTCAATGCTGTGAAGAGAGAGGAGTTTCTCAGTTTTGTTCTCACTTTTGCACCGGAACTTTCACTCGGGTTGACTTCAGACACTTTGTCTGTCTTCACTACATTCCGGCCTATTCTTCCTGTTTATTGGAATCAAAAGGTCTTATATCTGGTGAACCACGAAATGTGATAATTGCGAGTAAACACCAGGACTGGGCTCTGATTAAGTGGTCTCCGCCTTTCAAACTCTCCGAAACAGTTGTCAAATATAATATTCACATCAGAGAAATGGATCCGGATATCGATGAGGGCTATTCAATAGAATCTGCGACGAGATCTCCCTTTTTGATCGATGGACTTAAACCTGGAATTAAATACGAAATATATTTAACCGCTATTAATAAGTATGGAATCAGTAGAAGTTCCTCAAGAATTATATTTAGAACAAAAGAACCAGAATCTATTGAAGACATTGAGTTGGAACAGTCGATCTCAACTGCCGGTTACAATGAAACCGCCTGTTGTGTCAGAGCAGGTATTCCCGACATTTGTACCCCTCTCTGTAGTTATCACATGAAAATCAATGATGGCTTACATTTGGGCGCCTTATGTGCCGATCAGAGGACAATACGAACATTAGTTCGATGTCTTACTGGAGGCAGAGATCATAGACCCTGTTGTGAGAGAAGAGGGGTCGACCAGAAGTGTCTCGATATGTGTATCGGAACTATGAATGAATCGCCTTTTGTGATGGGCGCCAAGTGCTCCAAATATAGTGGAAGAATGTTGCAGTGTATGGTCGAGGGGTCGGACACTTTGCCCGGTATTGTCTACACATTTGAAATTTGAGATCATTTTAAAGAATTATTATTTTGTTAGGAATTCCGGAAGATTTTCATTCAACTCTTGTGACGCGAAACACGATTCACTTGCAATGGAAGCCATCGATTGATGACATCCGTTCCGGTCAGCAGCACATCACTTATCAGGTGAGGTATTCACCAATTGTTAAAGAAATACCTCCGCATCCATACGACGACGACTACTCCATTCAACTCAATATAAGTGACACGAAAATGGTTTTGAAGGATCTGAAGGCTAACACCCGATACAGTATTTATGTGGTGGCGATCAACCCTTACGGCTATTCAATGCCTTCTTTAGTTCTTCTGATAAACACGAAACCGGAAAGCGATGACACAGAGGGCATAGATATACCTCATGTGACAAAATCACAATTAGGTCCACCGCATGGCATACAAGTGATTCAGAGAACAACAGAAGCCCTTTCTTTCAAATGGTTACCCCCTTATTACATACCTCCCGATGTCTCACTTCTATATGAAGTCTATTTCAAGAAAGTATCCAATTCTTCAGATGACGAACAAAAGTGGAATATCACTGAAACGTATACTAATCTGATAGATATAAATAACTTGGATTTCGACACTCAGTATGCAATGGCTGTCAGAGCAAAGACAGAGAACGGTCTCCAAAGTGTTTTGTCAGAAACAGTTCTCGTTTGGACAGAACCGTCCACTCCTATCAAATTGAGTCCACCAAGATTGGAACCGATCGGTCCAATAGTCGAGGGAGAAATGATGACTGTGAAGTGCGACGCCACTGGAAGTCCTATTCCTACCATTTCCATGTTCGTGAACGGAGTGTTAGTCAAAACTGAGATAACTCGACATCTAATCTACGAATTAGATTACGTTCAAAGAAATCTAACATCGATTTCATGTGAAGCCACAAACGCAGAGACACGTAATAATGAGTCACTTATTCCGGCTCAGAGTCACCTCGAAGTTAGAGTCAGATGTAAGTAGTGCCACATTATTACCATTTACTTTACCTCTGGTCTGTGTTCAGTCGCCCCCAGGATTAAAGTCGACAAAAAGACGAATATCGCCCCCAAATATGGATTAACTCATATGAGATGCGAATATTCTGGTAATCCTCAGCCAAAAGTCCAATTCTTCAGAGATCTAAGGAATAAATCTGAGCTCAAATCAGGAAATAATAGTCACATCAATATTATTCCGCACTCAACAGTAGGACATACATATTGGCCATCAATTGATTGATTTATACATTTATTATAACAAAATAGAAATCTTCGACTTGGATCGCAACCGTTACCATCAAAAGAGTCACTGAATCCGATTCAGGACAATATGTGTGCATTGCTCAGAATGAATACGGAAGAGAAACGGCTATAATTAACCTTAAAGTGGAGGACCACAAGATATCCAATCGGAACACAAGCGGTAATCAAAATCTGTTTGATTTTCATCTCTAAACAGTTGTTTCCATAGCCTGTTGTTTAGCTGAGGGGGTGTCTGAAGAGTGTCTCTCTGTTTGCAAGTTTGAAATCGACTTTAACTCAGTATTCAATAGACCGCAATGTTTTAGTGAATTGAACAAGTTCATGTATTGCGCGGCAGGTAATTAAACTCTGTTTATTCTGTGTCAATATTAAACGAAATTATTTGCCCGAAGATGGTAGTGATCATCGCCAGTGTTGTCTCAAAAGAGATGTGTCGCGCGATTGTCTTCACTGGTGTGCCGGTTATAAAGTGAATAAACCATCTCTTTGTCTGTTGTCGTCAGTGAGGGATATCGTGAGCTGTTTCAAAGAAGGAAATTTGTTGCTTCCGTCTCAGCCCAAGAATTTAAGAGTACACGAGTTGTTCGCTAACAACAAAGTAATCATAAGTTGGGAAAAACCGGATAAAAATTCTGATGCCGTCCAATGGTATAGCGTTTACTGGAAAAGAGTTGGATCTAAAGACCTCGACACCGATCGAACCGATCAATTGGAGTACGAGTTGAAAGATTTGGATCCATCAGAAACTTATGAGTTTCTGGTCAAGAGTTCCAACTATTACGGCACCAGTGCTTTAGCCGATCCTCTGGTCATAAATATAAAGAAACTTCAGTCACAAAATGATTCACTCAATCGGTCAATGATTAAGATATTTATCGCGTCGTTGACTACTATTCTGGTTATGATTATTATCGGAGTATTTGGTTATTATATTTTCAAAAATCATAATTTATTACAAAAATTCCGATCAACTGATCCGGGAATAGGAGTGTCGTTCGAAAACCAGGGATATGTGAACGACACTCTCCAACTTCAGGACCACATTAATAATAACCATTTGGAGAGAGACGCCAATAATAATAGACCTGCGGTTCAGATACGAATGAATTGAAAATTTTATTGAATGTTATTTTCTGTAAAATATTTGTTATAATTAATAAAATAATTTTATTGTAAATCAATTGTCTTTTTGAACATCAGATAAAAATTCATTTGAATGTAAGTCAGGTCAAAATTGAGGCAAATTTCACCGAAAGATCAAACTTTGAATACTTTTATTCCATTGGATTAGAGTTTTGGTGAAAAAATTGTTAACAAATAGAAGGAAAGGCTATTAAAAAGGGCGTAGAAATTGGTCGGAAATTATGGACCAAAAGGTAAAACAATTGAAAAATAATTTGAATCAAAAAAATAAAAACTTAATAAGAATTTGAGACTTAAGTCCGATAATTGGTTTGACATTAAATTCATTTAAAGACAGCAATGATTGGAATCTCAGCTTCGGTTCAATTTCGCAGATAATGAGAATTCAAATGTAAATAAATAATGAGCGGAAAGGCATCGGAATCACTCCATTCCATAGTTTTGCTTAATTTTTGTGAGGAGTGCATCACAAGTCTTCTTTGCGTCGCCCAAAAGCATTGAAGTGTTTGGGTTGAAGAAAATAGGGTTATCCACCGCTGCGTAACCCACTCCTAGACTTCTTTTCATTACAATCACCTGAAAAATGTTTGAAAATTAGTAAAAACATCAAAATATTGAGAAATTTCTTTTGAAATCAATTACTTGTTTAGATTTCCAAACTTTAAGGACAGGCATTCCGGCTATTATTGAGTTGGGGTCGTCTTCGGCAGCCGAGTTCACAGTATCGTTGGCACCGATTACAAGAACCAAATCGGTATCATTAAAGTCATCATTGATTTCGTCCATTTCGAGGACCTGATCGTAAGGCACTCCCGCCTCAGCCAATAGGACATTGAGCTGTCCGGGCATACGACCGGCCACCGGATGAATACCAAACCTAACATTTTTGCCCTTTTCTTTCAAAATTTTGACCATTTCTGCCAAAGGATACTGTGCTTTGGCTACACATAAACCATATCCGGGAGTAATGATAATATTCTTGGCCTCAGCGATAGCCTCTACGCTTTGGTCGACATTCCATTCGGTATGAGTTCCAGTGATAGCTTTGGCGGGTCCTGTTGGTGTCTGACCAAATCCGCCGAGTATTACATTGGGAAGGGAGCGGTTCATTGCCTTAAATAAACAAAAATCTGAGAATTGGAGAGAATTAAGGCTAAAATAATGACATACTTTACACATAATGTATGAGAGAATAGCACCGCTCGAACCGATCAGAGCGCCGACAATAGTCATCAGATTATTATTCAACATAAAGCCTTCGGCACAGAGGGCCCAACCCGAGTAACTGTTTAATACTGTGATAACTACCGGCATATCTGCGCCTCCGATGGCAGAGGTTAGAGTGACTCCCATTATAGTGGATAAGGCAGCGGTTGCGCCCAATGAGGAGAGTCCGGCCAATTGGCTCGGGTCCATCATATAATAAGCTCCCGCCCCGACTGTTCCTAACATTAGGGCTGAATTGATGGCATGTCTTCCGGGAAGCAAAAGTGGTGCGGAGTTAAGCAGTCCCTGAAGTTTACCATAACTGCAAACAATTATTATTTAAATATTTTGGAAAATATTTAAATTTAAGTGAAAACTAACGCCACAAGAGATCCGCTGAAAGTGACGCCACCGATATATGTCCCCAAAAACAGAGCTGTTTTGACGGTCATCGCCGCGGGATCGGTGGCAAACGTCGGGAAATCGTGAATATAAGTGGCAAAACAGGTCAACACTGCCGCCAATCCAACCAAGGAATGGAAGGCCGCCACTAATTGAGGTAAATCTGTTATTTCTAATCTCTTAGCGATGATAAGTCCGAGGGCTCCGCCACCAGTCATACAGCCAGCGATCTGAATCGCCAGTTCCGGAGTGATGTTCATTAAGCCTAACGTTGCGACTAATCCTGAGCCGACTCCAATCATTCCGAGAGCATTACCCAAACGGGATGTCTTCTGAGATGACAGACCGGCCAACGCTCCAACACAACAAAGAGACGCCCCTTTTGACCAAACGATTAATTGAAATAATTTAGGATTTGATGAAAATGTTACCCAAATATGTCATTTGATGGACATGGGGTAAATTGTTGAGAGCGGCCAAAGCATAGCCTCCCGTGAAAAGGGCGGCCGGAATCGCATACAAGTAGTTATATTCGGGCGGATCTGTTGGTCTCTTAAACATGTCTAACATTCTTTTGGTGACCAGAAAGCCACCGGCGATATTCACTGTCGAAATGGTCAGAGCAGTGGCTCCCAACAATTGTGGCAGATTTGTGGGCACTACCCCTCCTCCCATCAATAGGAGACCTCCAACTGCAGTAATACCCGATATGGCGTTCGTTACTGACATCAGTGGTGAGTGAAGGGCTGGAGTGACTCCCCATACAGTGTGGTAACCCACAAGTCCTGAGAGACTGAATGTTGTGGCCATTGTAGTGAAGGCTGCGTTGGGCGCAACCGCTCCCAAACCCAACAGAGATCCTAAGATATCGACAAATATTTGTTTAAAATTGTTTACAAAATAAAAAAGAATTCATTAAATGATTGTCTCATAGAAAAGCTTTCATCGATTCGAAGACATTATTGACAAAAGATTTAATGATTAGTGAAGTCATTCATAAGTCATACCTAAACCAGTGGTGTATAGCATAGCGTCCTTAAAAGTAGCCCTGAAATAGTCGGCCGGCAAAAGCTCTTTAGGCGGTGCCTTCGCAAGCTTTGTTTCTACAGGTTTTGCCACAATCGGCACCACTTTAGGTGGTGGCGGAGGCCATAAAAGTTGTCCATCTTTTAGAATTATGGATCCGCGGACCACCTCATCATTGAGATCGACGTAATAATTGTCTTTATCTGACATCGAAAGCAGAAATTTGCTGATATTATTGGCGTAAAGGGCCGATGACTGAGTGGGCAGTCGAGAGGGAAGGTCTGTGTAACCGATATGAATGACATCTCTGTAGGAATAGATTTCTCCCGCTTTTATTGTCTCAATATTTCCGCCTAAAAGTCAATCATCTCATTAAGTAATTTATTTGAAACCCTTTTCAGATCATTGAATACCAGTCTCTGCGGCCAAATCGACGACAACAGATCCCGGTTTCATGCTTTCGATCATTTTCTTTGTTATAAGAATTGGCGCTTTTTTGCCCGGAATCAGTGCAGTTGTGATCACAATATCCACTTCTTCGCACTGTTTGGCGAATAATTTCATCTCCGCTTCGATAAACTCTTTTGACATTTCCTTTGCATAGCCGCCGACTCCTTCGCCCGACTCTTTGAAGTCGACCTCTAAAAACTCGGCGCCCAATGACTCGATTTGTTCCTTAACGGCAGCTCTTGTATCAAATCCACGGACAATAGCGCCCATATTTCGAGCTGTTCCGATGGCAGACAAGCCGGCGACACCTCCACCTATGACCAGAACTTTGGCCGGGGGTACTTTACCGGCAGCTGTGATTTGACCGGTAAAGAAACGGCCGAAATTGTTGGCCGCTTCGATCACTGCCTTATATCTGAAAATCATTGAGAATAAGAATAAATATTTTTTGGTCACAAATCGTCAACAAATGAATGAATGAATACCCGGCTATGTTTGCCATTGAACTGAGAGCGTCGAAGACCTGAGCTCTCGATATTCTGGGCACACAATCCATTGCAAAGACATTCATCTGTTTTGCGGACAATTCATCGATGAGTTTCTTATTCTGAGCCGGAAATAGGAAACTAATTAAAGTGGAATTATTGCGAAAATTGGGGATCTCTTCGATGACCGGTTGTCGCACTTTCAACACAATGTCTGAATTAAAAACAGTCTTTCGGTCCACTATTTTAGCGCCGACTGACTCGTAGTCGGCATTGAGAAACTTGGCCTCAGTTCCGGCGTTGGTCTCAACTTTGACGGCAATTCCTTTTTTGGTGAGCGTTGCGACAGCAGCCGGTGATAAGGCAACTCTCCTCTCGTTAGTCCAGACCTCTTTAGGCACACCTACTGTCAGGTTCTTGTAGGCAACTGAACCCGATTTGATTGTGGGCTCCGCTTTGGGCACATTCTTTGCTTTGGATTCCTTATGAGACCATCGATTGATTGTTATGTTCAGGTTTGAGGTCAGAATCAGTTTATGTGAAGTCAACTTCGAGAGTGACGGCAACGGATTGGCCGCCACTGAACTCTTCAGCAATAAATACATCATTTTTGATGAATTCTTGAGATGAAGAACCACTTTATTAATAGCTCTTAAACTTTAATTTTCATCTCATCTTTGGATTCATTGGAATTTCTAAAAATTTACGAAAACTTATTAATAATCTTGAGATTCACTAAATTCTCATTTGGTTGGAGAGGAATATCAGAAGAGATCTGAAGAAAAGAGGAATCACTCAATCGATTGAAAACAAGATCTGAAGATCACTGACATTGAACTCTGGGAACAAAGTCTAATCACTTCAATCGTTTTCAGACAATATTGAAAGCCTTTAAGAAAATTGTGGTTAACTTTAATCACAGACTTCTTCGGTTGGATTAGATTCTAATGAATGAGACCTTAGTTTTTGAGATTAAAATAAATGTTTTTAAAAGAGTTTTGTAAACAATTATTGTTTAAAAAAGTATTTGATTTCAAAACTATTTGATTGAATGTCAACTCATTTGAAATAAATTTTTATTTTTAGGAATTTTTTCTTAAAATAATTGAGAAAATGAGTAATTCTTTGGGAGAAAAATAGTTTACTCGGAATAGTTTTGCCATAAAAGGCGGTCTAATTAATGAAATGAGCAATGACAATTATTGCCATTCAGGTAAAGTTACAAATTAGTCAATTGAGTACCCGTTGAGCACATATTCCACATCAATACTTAAAAAACAAGTCAATTGAAGGGCTCTTTCGCTGGACTTAAGTTGAAAACACAAATTCAGGATTAATTGAAAAATTTTTGTATTCAACTCATTGAAGAAAATCAGACTTTTATTCAGTGTTTGAGAGCAGACGACATGCGCTCAATAGACCCAACTTTTTAGACCAGAAACACCGGTAAACCGGGTCTTATACAAAGTATGTCCACACAAAACAGTTCAATAAGTTTTCAAATAGACCTTGCACATTTCAATTCTATCCCTGTGGATCATTGGATTAATGAAAAAAGACAAAATAATTATTTATCTTTAAATTGTCCAAGCTAAATAAGTGTGAGTTGGCTATATTGATTGAAATCGAAATTAATCTTGTTGCTCTTTTATAAGAGAAAAATCAACAGGTACAGATGATAATGAAAAATCTTGACTCATGTTGGTAGAATGAGCCAGATTAATTTAATTGATTAACCGAAAGGAGTGAAGAAAGTAAGGATGACATTAAGTAAAGTAAATTGTTATGGTTATTGTGAAAATGAACTGATCTCTTGTCTCTCTAAATATGTTCTTATCTCAGAAACAAAGTTCAATTGAGTTCTTATGACAGATATCCAAAAGTTTAAAACGTTTGAAACAAATTATTTTTATTCAGTTATCGTCCGATTGTTTTGCCACTCATTTGAATGACAAATATGTTATTCAAATACATATTCTCTTTGATTCTTGCAATCAATTTGTCATTTATTGAATCAAAAGCAGTGAATTATGTCGATTCCAATGGCTTTTTGCACGTATTGACTGATCCCAACCAAATAGCTTCGACACCCTCTTGGGCTGCCTGGGCTTCATATGATAACAGCGTCAACAGAACTGGGTGAGTTTTATGTCAAGGTTTTTTTGGAATTTAAACTTTCAAGATTAGTTAATCAAATGTAATTTGAGTGAATATTCTTGAGCTTTATTACAATTATATCAAATAATTTGGTAAACTTTGAAAATATGAATCAATTGATAGATGGGCTCAATTGGAAATCACTTCAAATGCATTACTCAATGATTCACTTCAGGCGTATTCGAGTGGTTTGATTGAGGGATACCTCACTTCAGATCTGATTCAATATAATTGGAATAATAATATCGAACACTATTGCGATAATTCCTCCGATTATTGCAATCGTTTGTATGCTTTCATTAATCAAAACATTGATTTCGTTAAATCAAATGTTCAAAAGTATGGCACAACTGATCCCTATTGGCATCAAATAGAGCTCTCGTTATTACAATTAGTCGGTATTGAAGATGGGTTTAGAGCTGTGAGTGATGGGGTCCGACCTCTGGGTATCAGAATCGATGTGAACGCGAGCGGAATCATTCTTCTTAACCTTATAACTGAATTTGGAGAACTTCATGAAGTCTTGAACCGCAAAGAAAAGAGTTTTGATTTGAGTGATGGCCACTGCTCTGCAATCATCAAAATATTGGAAGACGGAAGTGATTTGTTTGTATCACACAATTCGTGGACAACATATTCCTGGATGATTAGGATTCTCAAGAGATATAATTTAAACTATTCTAATATTACGGGAAAATCGATCGCTTTTTCTTCATATCCGGGAATTATTTTTTCAATTGATGACTATTATCTGATATCAAGTGGTTTGACAGTATTGGAGACTTCAATCAGTAATTACAACAACACTTTGTGGCAGAACATCGTCGCCGACAAAATGGTCTTTGAATTTATCCGAAATACTGTCGCCAATCGTTTGGCACGAAATGGAAAGGAATGGACAGAAGTGTTCTCCAAATATAACAGCGGAACATATAATAACCAGTTTATGATTATTGACTTCAATAAGTTTGAAAAAGGAACTCATCCGTCAAATCTATCGAATGACTTACTTTGGGTTTTGGAACAACTGCCCGGATATATAGAATCTGGTGATGTCACACAAGTATTGAGACGACAGCACTACTGGCCCTCATATAACGTCCCATATTTCAAATCAATCTATGATTTAAGTGATTATGAATCACAGGTACGAAAATACGGGGATTTCTTTACATACAACGAGACTGCGAGGGCTCTCATATTCAAACGCGACCACAAAAAAGTGACGAATTTGTTAACTCTTTACAAACTGATGCGTTATAATGATTTCAAGAATGACCCGATTTCGCGCTGTAATTGCAGTCCTCCCTATACTGCTGAGTATGCGATCGCCGCTCGTTGTGACCTCAATGACCCGAAAGGTCGCTATGCTTTCAGTTCTCTGGGTTTCCGATCTCACGGAGCAATTGACGTCAAAATAACAAATTCTGATCTATTCTCGAAGTTACAGTTCATAGCAAACAGTGGACCCACTTATGAAGAATTGCCTCCTTTTCAATGGTCTAACACAAGAATAGTGGGAGTGCCTCACAGTGGACAGCCCGATCTCTTTAGATTCCCGGCCATTCACATGAGATGGTCGCCCGCCTCCCAGACAGCAATCCCTTCCTTTTAAAAAAATTTCTATTCATTTATTGTATTTTTTACCTAAGAATAAATGAAATAAAATATTAACCAAGATCAAATATGGAATTTACCCTTGAAATTGAATAAATTGTTTGAATCTATTTTATCTCTAATGAGTTAATCGAAGTTCAATTATTTGATGTCAAGTATTCTTTTGATTATGAAATAAATCACAAGATTTCAACTTTTTTTTCTTTTATAATCCTTTCGATAAAATAATTGTTGAGATATTGTTTATAACTTCAATTCTTGTGATACTTCTCTATACTCAGACTAATATCGATTTATATTTGGGTGAATTTAATTTTGTTTTAATCATTTGTCAGATGGGCTCAATTGGAAATCACTTCAAATGCATTACTCAATGATTCACTTCAGGCGTATTCGAGTGGTTTGATTGAGGGATACCTCACTTCAGATCTGATTCAATATAATTGGAATAATAATATCGAACACTATTGCGATAATTCCTCCGATTATTGCAATCGTTTGTATGCTTTCATTAATCAAAACATTGATTTCGTTAAATCAAATGTTCAAAAGTATGGCACAACTGATCCCTATTGGCATCAAATAGAGCTCTCGTTATTACAATTAGTCGGTATTGAAGATGGGTTTAGAGCTGTGAGTGATGGGGTCCGACCTCTGGGTATCAGAATCGATGTGAACGCGAGCGGAATCATTCTTCTTAACCTTATAACTGAATTTGGAGAACTTCATGAAGTCTTGAACCGCAAAGAAAAGAGTTTTGATTTGAGTGATGGCCACTGCTCTGCAATCATCAAAATATTGGAAGACGGAAGTGATTTGTTTGTATCACACAATTCGTGGACAACATATTCCTGGATGATTAGGATTCTCAAGAGATATAATTTAAACTATTCTAATATTACGGGAAAATCGATCGCTTTTTCTTCATATCCGGGAATTATTTTTTCAATTGATGACTATTATCTGATATCAAGTGGTTTGACAGTATTGGAGACTTCAATCAGTAATTACAACAACACTTTGTGGCAGAACATCGTCGCCGACAAAATGGTCTTTGAATTTATCCGAAATACTGTCGCCAATCGTTTGGCACGAAATGGAAAGGAATGGACAGAAGTGTTCTCCAAATATAACAGCGGAACATATAATAACCAGTTTATGATTATTGACTTCAATAAGTTTGAAAAAGGAACTCATCCGTCAAATCTATCGAATGACTTACTTTGGGTTTTGGAACAACTGCCCGGATATATAGAATCTGGTGATGTCACACAAGTATTGAGACGACAGCACTACTGGCCCTCATATAACGTCCCATATTTCAAATCAATCTATGATTTAAGTGATTATGAATCACAGGTACGAAAATACGGGGATTTCTTCACATACAACGAGACTGCGAGGGCTCTCATATTCAAACGCGACCACAAAAAAGTAGTGAATATGTCGACCCTTTATAAGCTGATGCGATACAATGATTTTAAGAATGACCCCCTTTCCCGGTGTAACTGCACCCCTCCTTATACGGCCGAATTCGCGATCGCTGCCCGCAATGATCTGAATGACCCAAATGGGAACTATCCCCTCAGTCTACTTGGTTTTCGATCGTCCGGTGCTATTGATGTCAAGCTAACCAATTCAGAGATGTTTTCCAAAATGGAAATGATTGCTAACAGTGGACCCACTTATGAAGAAGAGCCAGCCTTTCAATGGTCTAACACTAAATTAATTGGAGTTCTTCACAGCGGACAACCAGACCTGTTTAGATTTCCTGCTGTTCACGTGAAGTGGGGACCGGCCCATCAAACTCCGCTTTACTTTTGATTTTATCCTTTATTCAAAATAATTTTCTTTTTTTTAAAGTGAAGCGAAACAATTCAATTGAATTATAAATCATTGGAAAAATGTTTGAATAAATTTACAAAACCTATTTGAAAAACAGATATATATCTATGTGAGACATGGCCAAGCTCTTCACCTCTTGGTCATGCCTGATCTATAGAACACAACCTCTTCTTCTGTTTACTTAATCTAATTTAGAATAGAAAGAAATATTTGTTTTTTCATTTCCAGAATGGTTTGTGTTTTTAGTCGATCCGTAGACTAATTTTTTCATCCGATTCATTGCATTCAAGTCGACTGAGAAATCCCTTTGAATTTTCGGATTTCTCTTTGTCTCGATTTTATGGGTTTCCGTGTAATCAAATATGGAGTCGTGTCTACTGTAATAATTGAAACCATTTTCGTGGTGTTTGTCAATCGATTTCTTAAAGTGATTGTCGATATTGTGTCCATTCTTTTGCTTTTCTTTGCTAAACATTTTAAACAACAGACCTGTCGTCAAATCTTTGCTAATTCGCCTCAATCTTCGGAAGTTTTTTGGAAATGGACCTGCTCAGATAAAAATACACTAGAAGATTGACATTTTCATGATTTTTACATTGAAAGACAAAAATTATAAAGATTAGCAGGCTGACCTTCCTCATTCCTCAAATCGTTGACATACGAATCGTTTGTCATGATTTAAATGTTGATTCACTCACCGAAACAAATAACTGATTTGAAGCTTCGTTAACACAAATGCAGCTTTTTATCCAAGAGTAGTTCATTTTTATCCAGGCAACACAAGATTCAAACATTGGGAGAGTGGTACAGAAGAGCCTTATATTACATAATTCAGTTCAATTAAATATTAACTAAAACATTACAAAAGTGAAGTTCAAGTTTGAAAGTTACGCAAAACATGTTTTTGTTGTGAAATATTTATTCAATTATTTACATCAATAGAAATGATTTGTGATTTAATTTTAATATTTAATTCTTTTTTGAACACAGATTTCAATTAATAAAATAAATTAATTCTAAAATATATTTTGAAAAAAGCAAATCAAAAAATAAATCTCAAGATTCGCTAATTTTATGACTGAATATGTTTTAAAGAATTTGTTTAATAATTGGATAAAAACCTAGATTTTAGCCAAACGTCCGTCTTTGGCATCTTTTATGGCTCCCCATAAGTCAAATACAAAATCATCACTGAATCCAAACTCTCTGATGTCTGAGTCGTCAATTGCCACAACAAATTCGTGAGGGTTTTCCTTTTCCTGACCCAAATGCCAGATTTCATTCGCCAAATCGTTGTCATTGATTCCCATAAATGATTCGAGCAATGAATTGATTCTATCCATCGCTGCTTTAATCACTTCGGTGGGCATACACTCGACAACTGGGGGACCATTTTTCCTTATTCTCAGGGTTTCTTTGCCCGACCCATAGGGTGAAGACGAGGATAGTTTCTTCATTGAATTGTCATTTCGAGGACCGATACTCTCTGTTCGCAAATTTTAATTTGAAATTAGTTTTAAGATTTAATTCAATTATAAAATACTAACGAAAACTATTTTTAAAGGGCTCTATGAGTCGAAGAATGAAAGTTGTGCCCAAAGGGATGTCCTTAAGTGTTTTGGCCACTTCGAAGTGACGTAAGCCGACCATGTTTTTATTATCAATTTTTTCAATGTGGTCGCCCGCCTGTTCTCATTCAATCTCTTAAATAATTTTCATAATTTATAGACAAAGGAGTCAGACCTCAACGAATTTGATCTGATGGGCGGGACTGCCTTCTTTCACTTTTTTGATAAATGAATAACCATTTCCATTATCAGTGATGGTTAGCCCTAAATATGGCTCTGTTTTGGTGATCTCTACTTCTTTTCGCTGTCCTTTTCTGTGAACGAAAATGAAGTCATCGAAACCGATTTGTCCGCCAAGAAGTCTCTCCATATCTACTTTATGTGTGTTCAGAGTGCAGTAAAGGATCTGAAATGACATTGCTCATTTTAAAATTGTGCTTAAAATGTTAAATAAATTCATTTAAGAATATTTGATATTTAGATTAAATTCGGTGAAAGTTTACTCTAATTATATTCATAATTATTTTATAAATGATTTCTAATTTTGTAGATAAGAACAAATCTAAGAGGGATTTCCTCCGCTCAGGGGTTCGTTTAACCAAAAAACCAGGAAATCATGAAATTATTGTATGAAAACGGTTTTGAATAAATGCATTCATGCAGTGGACGGCCTTTACATCCGTCTAATGGTCGTCACTCCACTCAACATAAAATCGGAGCCAAAGGCAGACAGTATTCCTATTTTTGATATAAAGCAAAACGATTGCCATAACAATGATTTAACCGAAACTAATAGACAAAGACATCCATTGTTTGTAAACCGACTTCATTTCGATGCACTGAAAAAAGTTCAAAGATTTTTATGTGAACTTGAATTTTGTTTTTTCATCGAAACGGACTATTGTTTCGCCAATTTTTTAAGGCCTTAGTTATGAAATGTCACAAATCTTACATCAAATTCATTGCTCATTTGAAAACTTAATTGGATATCAGAGGAGCGTTTCGGTTGGCATTCTTTGTTCCCAAACCATTCAATGAGTTGTTTAATGACAAAACTTTATTTCGGGTAAAGTTTTTCAATTAAGACTTTAAAATAAAAGACAATAGTCTCGGATGACTGACTCATGCCATCAGATATTAGATTTAAATCTGAAGGAAGGCTTCGTTTTCTCTTTTCTTGAGAAAAATCATGAAAATGAACGAAACGGATAATTGAATATCAAAACATGTAATTAAGTTGTTGTGTATTACAACCAAAACCCATTGTATTCCTAAATATCAGATACGATAATAAAAGAGATTTTTAACGCATCAATAGATTGCGATTTAAAACAATATTTTGCATTATTTAAACGTTTACTCATTATATCGATTATTAATCATATTTTGGATTTGTGTTAACTATTATTAAATGAGAAAAATTGTGTCAATAATGAAACGAATGAAAGTAAAGACCAAATTATCCGATAAATTAACAAATCTTTGAGCCATAAAATGAGATAACAATTCTGATTCACAATCGATAGAGAACAGGAATGTTAATAAACTTGTTTCAATTGTTCTTGCAAATCAGGTGCAACACTTTCTTTTACCTTGTTTACATTGGATAAAGAAATGTTAAGATTCTAGAAAATCAATTGACCATGAGTATTGTGACAAATAATTATAGATTCTATATTCAGAACCAATTAAAAGATTTATTCATTTAAAGCAAATGAATTGAGAAAAAAAAGTTTCCTGGTCATCACTTTTCTCATAATTTAAGGCAATTAATTCAATGTTTAAATGATTGCCAATAATGTGAATATTAAAAATGAGAGGAATAAGTGGTCGACCTTTCCTTATATCGTGATATTAATTCAGAGCTCATATTGTTTGGAATAACCGATAAAATTTGTAATCAATCTTTAATTTTAAGAATGATTTCATATAATTAACATTTAATTAAAAGTTGTTTTGATTTTTTCACTCATATCAATTAAAAAGTGCAGTAAAATTGGTACAACCTTGTACAACCTTGCATACAATTGCATACAAGTTGAATACAAATTGAGTTTAAAGAGTATAAACTGACAATAACTCAATCAAACGGTTTTTCTTCTTTCAAAAGGTTTTCCTCAAAGTCTTGCAATGAAAACAAAATCTATTATCAAAGTCATTGAAAGACGAAAATTACAAAAATCAGAATTATCTCGTATTTTAAAGTTTTGTTTAACTGAGCTGTTCATGCTGATTTCACTTTGATCAACATGAAAACGTGGTAAATATAAATTCAAAAAAGTGTTCCATATTTGAACAGCCATTAAACTAATTATATCCCATTATGACAACAATTTTTAAAATAAATGTAAGGATAATGTTATGATTCATAGCTTTTCTGTGATTTGAGAAAAAGAAAAAACTATTTTCTTTTCATTTCCATTGAATGCAATGATTGGCAAAACTTTGAATGAAAGCCATAATCTATTTGAACAGTCAAACTGACCCATTAAATGATTAAACTATTCAAATATTCTTTTTATATATTATTTATACATTTCTGACATCATTTCTCAGAAGAAAAGACTGTCTTATCTCTTATCTTATAATTAGTTCCAAATTCCTAAGAAGTGTAGTAAAGTAATAATAACGAGGATTGTGTCGCTAATTGTGGTCTCGTATAACAGTTCACAAATGAAATCATTATTACTATTATTATCGCGTTTTGAATAAGGAATTAATTTGTTGAGAAGAGAGACAATTAACTTACTTCAGAGGCCGGGATATTGAAATTTTCGCCAATTCTTTCATAAAGTTCTTTGATGTTTGAAAATCCAGAGACTTGTGCGGTATGACTGCCTTCGGCCAATTGGCACTGGAATATTAGTTTCGGTGTCTGAGTTCGAGTCTTATTCCCACAATCATTCTTCTCCAGGTTATTATTCTCAGAGCATTTGTTTGACATTTTATTCAGGTTCTCGTTAATAGCGCCGCCGTTTAGCGGCAGTTCGGGAGACTTAGCTTTACGTCCGCCAAATATCGGCATTTTTGTACACTTTTTAACAATTTGTTAAACTTTTAAAATTCGTCAAATGTTTCACAAAAAAGTCAAAAACACTGAACACTTGAATTCTGTGGACTTTTCAAATCGATACTCATTTCCTTGTTTATGGCTTTCCAGAAGTGATCCAAATATTGAAATTAATTGAGTGAATGTTTGAATGTCTTAAACTTTTACAACCATTGAATGAATCACTTTTTGTTTGGATACTACTCTCACACCCATTACTATGAGAACAACTTATGGCAAACATTGAACACAAAACTTTGAATTGGCTTTTGTTGGGTTTGTGTCCCATTCTAACCAAGTCTTACGGTTCTGTGAATACACACACACCTGCGCACAGGTATGCAATTAAGTGGTTTTTATAACAGGCAACAGATTGTAGCCACGGTTTTACAGTTTCGTAGTTTTATTCGTATTCATAAAAAAATAATTGTCTTTAAAGAGAATTCATTGAAAATAAGGATTTTTTTCATTTGATTACCACATCAAACATCAAACAAGAAACGCAATAATTATTATTTGTCGGTCGAGGAACAAAGTTCAAAATTATCTAGGCTTTTCTTACAGAGTGTGAAGAAATGATTTCACCAATTGTGCATGATCAAATTAAAAGAAATCCTTTAAAACATGGAAACTGACTCATATTTTTCTTTATCGTTGATTTTTTTAAATCTCTAATTTTTAATTAAAGGGACAAACCTTTTGATTGATTGCTAGGATTCAACGCATTTAGAGTATAGTTCTCTGCCTCGTAAGGCATTAATTGCTCGATGAGTTCTTTTTAAGTCTCTTTGAAACCGGTATTCATTTTCCATATAAATCACACAAAATTTAACTCTTGATAATTCAATTTTAAACTATGAATTATTTATTTGAGTTGTTCTACTTTTGAATTGCTAAATTTGTGGTTCCAACTAGTTAAACCAAGTTTACTTTCTCCTAAATTCTAAATTTAAACCTAAATTATACTGAATTTGAACATTTCATTCAAAATATTGTAATGATTTACAAATAAAACTAAAATTATTAAAGAAGAAGCAATTGGTGGTCAAAGTTCGACATATTTTGCTGAATATTTTAAAAATTGTTAAGATCAAATTTCTGCATACATGCTATGCTCTTGCTAATTATAATTACTATCCATTGAGTAAATTAATTATGTTATTTTCAAAATCAGAATTCATTTCCTATCAGATCTGGATTTTGAAAAATATTTGCACATATTTTCGACATTCAGACAATTGATTACATTTTGTATTTGATTTTGTTATGAATTTTGAGCCTCAAAAAGATTGGCATCATTTCAAACCCTCATCGGAACAACTGTTCAAATAAAGGCAAATAATTATTTGGATTACAATAAGAATAAATATAATCGAAGCTATTTTTTGGCAGATTTGCCAATAATTTGAAATTTTGTTTTTCATTTCGTCTAAAATAATGTCATTTTTGTTGAATGATTCAAATCTTGGCATAACTTTGAAAACTATACAAAATGTTAGTTCTTCTCAAAAATTTGTGTTTCGTTTTACTCTTTTTTGGTCTGAGTGATGGTCAGTCGCACGAACTGATTCACATCCCTTTTAGAGGAAGTCTTCCGATTAGTGTTGGCTATGAATGTGATTCTCGTCTTCTTCAGGACACAGATATGAGACGATGTCTGGAAAATGCGTATGACTTCTGGTATACGAATGACGACAACTACCGTCTGAAGTATTCCTGTTGTTATAATTGGGATGTTTTTGATTGTATGGAGTATTCCATCAAAAATCTCTGTTCATTCAAAAGCTTTAGCGTTGATTACAAAAACTTTTTGATGAGAAGAGACGAATGGATTAATTATTACGAAACTTATCAGTGCAATGATTACAAGTATGGATCAGTTAAATGTCATTTCCCCGGATGGGCCATCGCTCTCATCGTCATCGGAGTCACTTTGATTATCGTCTCTCTCATTGTTGTCGTGATTATGGTTCGTAAGAATCGCTTCAAAAATAGAGGAAAATAATATTTATCAAGTATTTCACTGTTTAAAAGATGAGCACTTTTAATGGATCACTATTTAATAAAGCATCTTGTTAAATTTCATTTAAATGCTAAGAAATAATAGAATTAATGAAATTGGTTGATGTGACGCACAGACAGACACCCCTTAAAACCCCTATAAAATGTAAAACTGATTTGAAAAACACAATAAATGACAAAAGTATTAATGAGTTTTGACTATAATATCATATAAATGATTAGATCTACAAATTATTGCATTTATTAATCAGTTAATTGTTTGTCAAAAATGATTCAAATAATTGTTTGTCTTTTAATGCGATTGACTTTAGCGGTCTCTCCAGAAATTAAAGCCTGTCCTCAACGTAACGGCATATATGCGAATCCGGACGACTGCAACTCATTTATTCTGTGCAATAATTTTGTATCAGATCTTAAGTCGTGTCCAAATGGCCTCCATTTCAATCCCAGGTTAAAAGTCTGTGATTTTCCCGAACAGAGTCGTTGTGAGAGTGGTTCCAAAACTACTTCTTTTGAATGTCCAGAAGGCACTCGTCTATATCAGGACCCACTAGACTGTCACTCGTTCTATATGTGTTCAAACGGAAGGTCCCATCACTTTGAATGTCCGGCGGGACTCATATTCTATCCGCAACGCAATCGATGTGATTATCCCGAGACTAATGGCTTCCTTTGCTTTGATTCGGAGAACAAATTTCCGAATACTACCGATTGTCGCATGTATTTAGACTGTAGTAAACCTATAGAAGGATATGCCTGTCCCCGACTATGCCCTCAAAAACTCCATTTTAACCGTTATCTGGAAGAATGTGTTACACCAGAAAAGAGTTGGTGTGTCGACCAAATGGGGGATCAGTTAAATCACTCATTGGATGACATGGATGATACTAATGGCGATTCCAGTGATGACCTCAACTGGTCCTCAACTATGCCTGACCTCTCGGATGCTGACTTTGACTACTTTTCTGATCCGGATTCAAAACTGAGCCCAAAGTCTAGTGATTACTTCAAAATGTTTTTCGCCAGAAATTGATTCCAATTCTCGATTCAAATAATAACTAAAATAATGTTTTTCAATACTATTTCCAATAAATTTACTCAATTTAAAAGTAACTCAAAAGAGAGAGAATATAAACTAACTTTACTTCGAAATAAAATTATCAATAAATTTATTTTAGATATAATAAAGAATATTCTTCTTAATGAGAAATAGAGAATAAGGATCGACACAAATATTCTATGACTGCCTGTTATGAGAGAAGCCCTGACTGTAGTCAGACATCATTTGTGAGTTGGCTTCAGTTGATTGCAAACAAACCATAGAAACACACGTTGTATACAAACATTGAAAACAAACAATTTATTGAATAGATGTCTAACTGTTGGACAACCGAACCACAAATCAGACATAAAAAGCAAACCTCAGATGTCTTCCACTAATGACCACAACTTATGACTTTATTTAAGAAAATAAAACACTTTTTGAAAATGTTAACCAAATTACAATTTTTGAAGTATTTGTCACTTTTAGTGCTGACAATACAGACCACAACTTTAGTCATGATTTTGAGGTACTCGCGGATCACTTTCGATGAAAATGAAGGCAATTATATCAGTAGTACAGCCATTGTCTGCAGTGAAGTCATCAAACTCTTAGTTTGTTTACTAATACTCAGCTATCAGTCGGGTATTTATGGCATTCATTTGTTTCACTCCAATCAAAGATTATTTCACTCTTCAGGTTCTGTAAAACAATTGGCAAATGTGTTGAACAAAGAGGTCTTTTCGAAACCCAAAGAGACGGCAAAACTGTTAATTCCGGCCCTTCTTTATGCGGTGCAAAACAATTTACTGTTTTTAGCGCTGACTAACTTAGACGCCGCCACTTATCAGGTCTGTCCTCTTAATAGTATTCACTGATTGGTGACATTTCTGTGATTGTGGTTCAGGTGACCTATCAGTTGAAGATTCTGACGACAGCCATATTTTCAGTGTTAATGTTACACAAAAGGCTGCGATTGAATCAATGGTTCTCTTTGTTGCTCCTCATGATTGGCGTCACTTTAGTCCAGTGGCCCGAAACACAAACCACTGGTAAAGGCAGTGATGATATCATCCAAAGTGTAGCACCCGATGAGCCAACGGGTAACCGATTGGTGGGAGTGCTGGCGGTGTTGGCCTCGTGTTTCTCTTCCGGATTTTCTGGCGTTTATTTCGAGAAATTAGTGAAATACACGCCTCAGTCACTGTGGATCAGAAACACACAAATGGCTCTCTTCTCAGTGATTATGGCCTCAATCGCTATGTTATTACAAGACTCTGATCTCATTTCCATTAATGGATTCTTTCAGGTCTTATATTTGCCGCTTATTATCAGCAAAACTAAATATAATTTGATTTCTAGGGATACACATCATTGACATGGATTGTGGTCCTATTGCAGGCCTTCGGAGGTCTTATGGTCGCCATTGTTATGAAATACGCGGACAATATCCTGAAAGGGTTCGCCACTTCTATCTCAATAGTGTTGTCCACAGTTTGCAGCTATTATCTGATGCCAGACTTCTACCCGACCAACAGTTTTCTTTTGGGCGCTTCCATTGTGATTATGGCAAACATACTCTACTCCTGTTAGTCATCCATTAGTTTATTGATTTTAATTCATTTTTAAAATCTATTTATAATATAATTTTTAAATTCAAACTTTAATATAATTTAATTAATTGTTTTGAAAAAATAATTAGATATTTAGTATTTTGACAATCAGTTGAAGACTGAGCTAACGTTCCCTCAAAAGGAGGCAAAATCACTGCTTCTTAGAGGGCTTTCAAATTATTTTGAATTTTTTTCTGAATTGAAGAATAAATGAACTGAAATACTGTTAATGATTGTGAACATGGACATTGACGGTCACTTTCACATTTTTTGAATTCACACAACCGTCACAACCACCGCCACTGCCACTGTTGCCGTCATAGGTGCCTGTGCTATACCCTCCATAATCATAATCTTCAGAGCCTTCACTCTTAAGTTTTCCTCCTTTTCGAGCCTTTTTTCGGTGAATGTTTGTCCCCTTCTTATTGATTCCTTTCTTCATATTTGCGCCGAGGGGTTGCTTTTTCCCAGATTTCTGTGCCTTTGGTCCCGATTTCAAGGATAAGTTCTTAGAGTTTGTTTTTGCTGTTAAAAGAAATCAATAGATAATCGATTGAACCAAAGAATTCATACTTTTCTGTTGGTCTGAAAAATCGATTAAAATTAATATAAAAACTAATATTAATAGAGAAGCGAATAAAAGAGTCATTCTTTCAAATAATTGAACTCTTTTCTCAACTTTTCCACCAAAAAAACTAATTGACATTCAAATCGACTTCAATTATATCTCTCTAAAGGTTATTAAAGCAATTATTTGAACAAATGGTCGCAAATTATAAAATCAATTATCAGATGATAGATAACTGAGTAAAGTACAAGATCTGAACAATCAAAACTATACATAAACAGTGATCCACGTCATTTCAATCAGATTAGGCTGTATAAACGATGTGATATTTGTGATAGACATCTATACAATGATCAGTATCAATTAATTAAAAGTAATATCAGTGATATTATATCACACTAATTAAACCTCAATTGAAAGTTAAGACTTAAGGCAATGGTTTTAAAAATTAGATCATTTTGTTATTTGAATTGCTCTCAAATGACAATTACCTAATTAATTAATCATCTAATTCTTCAGATCTATTGAAGTCTTCACAATTAGGAAGTAATCTTTGAAAAAACGTTGACAGAGGAGAGAGAGTAGACATTAATCACATAAAATATATGACAGGAATTGAACTGATTTTTGTTGAAACCGATTCTGTTTTGTCATTATTTGGATGAGATTTGGGTCCCTTTCGATAAAAGATGTGAACTCTCTTCTCATTTATTCCTCTTTTGATTTATTCGATGCCTTAATCTTGTTATTCAATTGAAGATAATTTCTAATTAAATGATTTTATAATTTTTCATTTGAACTCACATTCGATTTGATGAAAATAATTGGAAAAGTAATTGCTAGTTAACTTCAATCATTCTTAATGATGAAATGGCTAAATCATTATTACTCTGTTTGGACAAACATATTATATGACCCTTGTTAGTCCATATTTGTACATGAGTAGCTGGGTAAATGCCCATAATAACATTATTAATAATCTTGATTAGAAAAGTTGACGAAAATGTTTAGATGACTAGAAAGTTGTCGCAAGTCTTGTACGGCAAGTATTTCACAGGTATTTAAAAACACGAATGATTTGTGAGAAATTAATCACAGGATTATGTAATTTAGGGCTAAATAAATATAAGTTTAGAGGAAATGATAAGATTTTAGCTATTTTTTGATTAGAAGAGTCTTTCGGATTAAAAATAATTTAATTCAATTAATGAATTCTGTTTTGAAATTCGAGTGAAATTAAGTGTTTTTCTAATTTAAAGACTATTTTTAGAGGAAAACGAGTTGTGAAGCGTCGCTCCGAGAAATAGTGGACTAAATATTATGCAATTCTATTGAAAAGAAGTCAAATAATTGTGAAACTTATCGCTTATCGTAAACGATGGGACTCTTATCTGTCTTTCATTTTTGTCTCTTATGTTAAAAATCCGGAAAAATTATTATTCGATAAAAATCTTTTAGTCCTTTCTCTGGCGGTTCCAGTTTGAGGACATCCTACTGATTGGCGCCTCTTTTCCACCAAAATTCTTATATATAAAAGAAATCACTTTTTCTTTTCATTTCAAAAAAAGATTTTTAGTCAAAAAATTTGATAAATTTTTTCATTCGTGAACAGAATTATGACTTCTTTCAAAGTGAGTTACATTTGGTTTGAGAAAAGGTTTTTAATTGTTTTGAATCAAAGGTAATCTCCGTTTGCTTTTTGGTGGGTCTCGTCAATGCCAGTGGAGACTATGGCGGCGCTACTTTGGGTGATGCTTATGGAAATGCTGGAGCTCTGGGTCTTAGCGGTGGACATGGAAATGGATTAGGAGCTGGTCTTTCGCTTGGCTCTGGATGGGGTCTCTCCGGTGGACTCGGAGGTGGAGCCGGTTTAGGACTTGGTTTGTCAGCTGGTGGTTTAGGATTAGGAGGTGGCCTCTCTTCTGGACTGGGAGGAGGTTTTGCTCCCCTTATGTTGTCAGGTTTGGGAGGTGTCGGTCGTACTTCGGCTGCCGTCCAATCGCGACGAACTGTGGAAGTCCTTCCGGTTTCTATCCCTCAGGAACCAGTCCTCCCACAAGTGGTTGATGTAGAGCCCAGTATTCAGCCCGTTCAGGTCATTTTCCGAACAGTGTCCAGTCCAGTTCTCGTCCAACAAATTCACACTCCTGGAGCTCCCGGTCAGGTGGAAGCCACCCGATCTGAAGACGAACCTCATAGAGTACTTCATGAAGTTACCCGACCTGTCATTCAAGAGGTCAGAGAAGTTATTCAGCCCTATAGAAGAGTAGTACAAGAAGTCAGACCTGTTCTCGAAGAAGTCCATACTTTGGTTGCAAAAGGAGAGGGTCGCAGAGGTTTAAATGCTGGCCTCGATCTCCTCGGCGGTGGAGAAGGATTAGCACTCGGTTTGGGTGGTGGCAAAGGTGGTCACTACAAGAAGGCTAAGGCAGCCAAAGGTGCTCGAGCTTAGAGCTTAAACTATTTGTTCAAATCATATAAACATTTAAATCATTTAATTATTTTGTTTTTTGAAAATCATTTCAAATGATTTGTACATAAGTTATATAATTTGTATAAATATTTCTTATAATTAATAAACTTTTTTTTGCAAAGTTATGAGAATATTATTCAAATATTGACCACAAATATGAAGAGATAAATGACTTCAAATCAATTTAATAATTAATTCGAATAATGTATTCAAAGCCATAAAATGAAAACTCATTTGAGATGAG